>VDFB02107303.1:24560-55845 GCA_007258455.2 Sequoia sempervirens | reverse complement strand
GAGAGAGATAGAATTAGGGAATAAGGGTAGAGGGAAGCAAGATAGAATCAGGGTATATAGGGTATAGACAAAGAGAGAAAATAAATCTATTAAAAAACCAACTTTCACATAACACGAGTGCATTTTGAAGTAGAGATATGGTCATTTTAGGAAGAAATAATGTGCTCACGTTATAATGTGAGTGTGTTATAATGCGAGTGTGTTTTGTGTTGCACTAAAAAAGGTAAAAAAACTCAATATACCTGTGATCTCAAGGCCCACATTCTACATATTCTCCTGGTTTTGCATGTGCTCTAAAAAAAAGTAGCTTTTTGATGATGTTGTCAAGTGTGCATGCATGTTTTTCATATTCCACCACCTTTACGATCTTTCTACCAGCTTTGCATGAAATAGCAAAGTTTTCATTTTGAAAGGCATATAATATCAATTCAAGTTTGAATTCCATTGAAAACTAATATACAATTCAAGTTTGGAGGGGAACAAGCTTTTGAAAAAGTAAAATTGTTGAGGAGTTTGAAGAAAGAAGAAGCTAAGGCTACATAATTGGGTTGAACTCCTCCATTTGAAACTCTGGTTTTTTAGGTATGTGAAGTCTTTACACATTTTCTTTCATTCTATTATGGATTCCTTTCATTTTTGTTATTTTGCATAGTCCATGTTGATCATTGTTTGTTTGTCATTATAACCTTAGGTTGACAATGCACATTTGAAATTACACAATTCTATACACTTGCCAATTACATTTTTAAACCACATCTCTTTGAGGCATTTTGTTATTTAACAATTGACTTACCTTGTGTATGCTTCCACATTTTTTATACACATATATATGACATACATTTTAAGGAAGTAAAATAAAATATCATTTCTCAATCCTTTATTATCGAAGTGCATACCACTCTCAGAAGCTTTCATTGAGGTTTTTTGTCAAACAATTATACCAAGCAGCTCATTGCCTTGTGTATGCTACCAAATTTTGCATACATCTCTTTTAAAAATTAGAATATACTCCTCCCACATTGATAGATCTTAGAAACTATTTTGCTTTTCATCTCTAATTCTAAATTTACCTCATCACTAAACCTACCTCATCACTTTTATTTGTGATATATTTTAAATGCTTCCTTTATTAGTCTACCTACAAGGGATTCTAACCCTTATCTCCACTATTAGAAGACTCTTTATTGAAGGCTAAGTTAGCAACATGGGGAAAGGTGCAACCTATCTTGCAATAATGGCTTAAAATGGAAGCATGGACACACAAACAAACAACTCCAATTTGAAAACACAATTTTTAATTTACAATTTCATCAAGACCTCTTCATTCAAAAAATTCACACTATTCCTTGTAGCATATCAAAGTCACTCAATCGAGTATAATTCCACTCACACAACCTTTCACTCACAAAACAACACATATCAGGGACCCATTACAAATCCTTTCAACATATCCAACAATCACCAATGTTTGTTTTGTACCAAATTGCACAAATCAGGTTTTCTACGCTTTTAAGGGCCCAAATTAGCCCACTTTTACAAAGGGACTACCTTCAAAACATGTCCAAATCTCTTGAAACCTTGAGGCAGTAGTTTATATCTATAAAAAATTCAAATTCTAGCATTATATTGCAAATATTCAATAATTTACCACCTAAACCATAAAACCCTCTCCCTAGGCGTAGAAACCCTAGGTTTTATTGAATGTAGCACTTGCCAAACACTCAAAAACTTGAAAACTGTTAAAACAAGCCTAAAATACCCTACTCATGCTGAATCTAACATAAAATAATGCTGCCCAACTCAAAAACTCAATTTCACTCACCAAAATCTCATTTTTTTAAGGAAAACTCAACATTTATTCATAGGGTTTGACACCCAATCCACTTCCAGACCTCCTCTACTCTATTTCAACATTCCTCCACAAAAAACCCATTGTTTCCAATCCATCCCACTGAGTTACAAGCCTTACAGTAGGTGGGATGGAGTTAATACATGTTTGAGGTTTACAAACTTACAAAAAACCCTGTTTTAGTTGGCTAGAGAAATTTGAAGATAAATCACAAAAAACTTAATGGAAAAAACTAAAAATGGATTCAAATGAGAGAAGACACAATATAATATGCTATTCCATGATAAAATGAATCAAAAATATGTTTTATGGCCTATACTATCTGCTACTATACTAGAAAATACAGAAAAAATGGAGAAATTTTGAGTTTTATTGTTCAAATTCTTCTTTCCAATTCAAGGGTCATCCTCCATTCAAGTTTCTCATGGCCTTTTATAATGTTTCCCTCCTAAAACAAACCACTTAAACTTCCAAAACTAACATTTTAAATAGGTGACCATTGCTCTCCCTCTTTAATACACTTTTACAACCCTTCACTATTTGTTAATTTCACAACTTAGCACTTTTTGTACATTTTGAAAATTCTACTACCTAGACCCCTAAATACTATTGAAAAAATTACCAATTACATTAGCACATGATCTTATAGACCTTATTAATAAAAAATTCCTCCAAAACTATAATCTAGACCCAAAACTATAATCTAGACCTTATTCAACCTTAAATGGATTAACAACTTTAAATGGTGTTCCTGCACCAACTCCTCCCACATTGATAGCACCAATTTAAACTATTTTGGTTTTCATCTCTATTTCTAAATTACCTCATCAGTAAAGCTACCTCATCACCTATGTTTTCTATTTATGAAGCCTTGAATGACATATATTTCATTTATTTTAATGGATATGTTTTTGAGGAACTAATATTCGTCTCATTACCATGCTACAAGTAAAATTATCTGCCATTCCAAAGAAACGAACAAGGAAGAAACTAACAGACGAAGAGTATGAAACCCTCAAAGAAAAGAAGAGAGAACGGGTGGCGACATATTGTGAAAAGAATAAATTGGATACGATTGACGAAAACAAGCCAATTAAAGAGAAACCTCAACCGTCAAAAAGAGAAAAGAAATTGGAAGCACAAAGGGAATAAATGTGAAAGCATCGTGCTAGGATAGATGCAGATACCGTAGTTGGAGACACACCCTCTACCACAAGTGAATATGAAGGGACGCCATTAAGAACAAGTGAATATGGAGGGACACCATCTACTGCAAGTGAATATATGGTTGGACACCATCCACTGCATCTCAAGTTGAGAGTACATCATCACTCGGATTTGACGAAGAAGGTATGCCATCATCCCCATGTGAACCTCAAGGTATGTCTTCTACTCCACCCTCGATCGAAGGTACACAATCTAGCCCACCTCAATTAAATATTGATGAAATTGATAATTTTGAGATGTATCCTAGAATTTTACGTAGAAAGCCAAAGTATTTGATTAATATTGATGAGGATATTTTGCAGCACATGGAAGGTAATATTTGAACACACTCTTGTAGAAGATATGCTAATAAGATTTGGAAATTATTCTTTGAAAGGATAAATGAGACTGCAAGATGTCAACTATTTTTTGAAATGATGTGGGGTTTAAAGTATAGAAACATCATGAAGACTCTTAGGTTGAAAACATCGAATGCATCAAGTGAAAACACTATTGTGAAGAATCTAATAGATGCTTATGAGAGTGTGGGTAAGACCTCATGCTCAAAGGATAGTAATGTCACCCGACGTGTCATTACATCGACTTTGGTAAGCTATCAAATAAAGAGAGCTCATCTCATTAAAAATACAAGTGAACAAAAGAGAATTACTAGAAAAACTTTATCAAAAGCTATTAAAGTTGACAAAGAATTGAGGGCACAGATTCAAATGAATTATGAGCATTCTCGAGGAGACTACCACAAAAAGATAAAAAAGTTGTTGAAGCGTTGAGAACACTAATTGAAGAGTACTCGAAGAATAATACAAGGCCATCTCTAAATCAAAGGGATGTCGTAAGAAGGGAAATCAGTAGTCAGAACCGTCAGCCACATCCAAAGCATTTTTTGGATACGACTCAAACCCAATTTTTTCATAAATTTCAAAATGATTATCCTCAAATTAGTATTTCTCAAAAAAAAATTGAAATGCTTAAACCTTTTTATGTCAAAATAAATCAAACACGCACTACTTGTTGTTATAGAATACATATTGAATTCTCTAACCATTATGATGTTTATCGTTCTATATGTTTAGATTTGCATACTAATGATGTTTTGCAGGATTGTGGCATAGAAGCCCCACCAAAATCTTCAAGAGATTTCTTATCAATTTTTTTATGTGAAATAGAGGATGGCCAAACATTCTACAGGACAACATGCTTGGATGGTTCATGCAAGCATTGTGGTGGCTTGCAATGAATTCTAGTATGTCAACATATGGAAAACACAAATGAGGCAGGACAAAAACTAGTAGAGTTTGGGAAGTATAAAATAGTGGCATACATTACAAAAGATGGGCCTCAAACAAAAAGGTGTGATTTGGTTATTCAGAAGATTCCACTGTATCATTTTATGTCCATGTTTCATGAATATATAGTGCATAAGTATGCAAGGCATACCCATAGAGCATGATGGATGGACACACAATTCAAGCTATGCAAGGACACCTTTCCAGTTGGTAGCATAGTATCAGTGGTTGACTTTGCAGAAAACTACACTCTACAACCACAATGTGAAGTGCAGTCACAGTATTACAACTCCACACAGGTTTTGATATTTGTTCACATAGCATTCATTCATGCAACTGATAGTACAGAGGACCAAAGAAAGGTATTGAGGGAGTATCACTTTTATATTAGTGATGATCACACACATTCTCCAGAGTTCATGCATGGATGCTTCTAGATGTTCTACAGTGATTTGGCTCAGAGGGGCATAGCATACAGTTGACATATAATATGGTCAGATAACTGTGCAACACAGTTCAAGAATGCGCACATGTTCTACTAGTTGTGCATGATGCATCTCACTACAGGTGTCCAGCATATGTGGAAATTTTGTGAGGTCAGGCATGGAAAGGGGGAGCATGATGGTGCACGAGCATGTGTGAAAAGAGCATTAGCACGAGAAGAGTTAAAGTATAAATACAGTGCAAATTTGGCAGATGCAAGACCAATCGTCGAGTGGTGTAATGCTTCGATGGGTCTAGGGAATGAAGGTACATCTTCAATTCATAGATTTTTTTGGTTGATGGATGCTACTAACATTGCACCATATGAGGATTGTTGTACACTAACAAGATCGAGTGAGCTACACTCTTTCCTTAGCTCAAATGTAGGTTCATGGAGTATCAATACACGTAAGATGGCATGCTTTTTTTCTTCATATACAATGCAAGCCTAGAATTATTTTGAGTCAAGGAAGTGGGTTGAAAAATTGTTGAAATTTATAGTTGACAAGCTTAAAATTTGAAGAGATATCGCTGCCCCCAAAGATTTCTTCAAACCCTAGCACTAAACCACCATTTTCCACTAAAAAATGCACCATTTGACATCTAGGGCATCACCTAAAAACCCTTGATTCACCTCCCTTGCACACATGTTTTATAACCCTATCTAATCCTTTCCATTGAGTTATAGAATCATACAGTGGGTGAAAGGCTTAATATGACATTTTAATGCACTCAAAACCCTTAAAACAGGGTATACAAACCGATCCTCAATAACTAGCTTCTAAAATGCACAAAATCATTTGAAATCCAACCAAACCAAATCTAAAATAGAGTTAAGTTTTCTGCCCACCAAATTCCATCAAAAAGAGAGCACAATCACCCTATACAGAACCGTACAGTTCAAGGAAACATCAGATCCCAAAGTGTAAAAGGGTTGCAATCTTTGACGGGGTATTACTCAGAAACCATGGTGCTTACGAAATATCTATCTAAACCTATGAGATCATGTTGGACCCCTCTACAATAACCTCTCTCAATTTTTGTTATCTCGAAGTGGTTTTCCCGTAGTGTCTAGTTTTCACTTGATGGAAAAAGTGTCAAATGTCAGCAGTGCAAAGTTGCAAAGTGGTGCAACTTTCATTCTACAACTCGTGTGACCAAACAGACTCTTTCAACACATCCAAATAGGTATGTTTATGCTATGCATGGTCCTCTTTCACACTCAAACATGCAAAATCGTTCTGAGCTATGTTCAACCGGATCGATCCCTTAAGGGTCCAAAGTGCAAAATGGCTGCAAACTTCAGCATCTTGTTACTCGGATACTATGATGCTTAGAAACTTCTCATTTCATTCTATGAGATCATGTTGGGCCCCTCTACAATAACCTCTCTCATTTTTTGTTATCTCGGTGTGTTTTTCCCGTGGTTTCCAGTTTTCATTTGATGGAAAAAGTGTCAAATGTAAGCAGTGAAAAGTTTCAAAGTGGTGCAACTTTCGGTTTGCATCTTGTGTGACCAAACAGATTATTCCAATGTGTCTGAATATGTATTTTTACACTAGGAATGGTCCTATTTTTCACCCAAACACGATGAATCGCTCTGAGCTACATTCAACCAGATCAATCCCTTAAAGGTCCAAAGTACAAAATGACTACAATCTTTAGCATGTTATTACACGGATATCGTGGCACTTAGAAACTTCTCATCTAATCCTATGAGGTTATGTTGGGACCCTCTACAATAACCTCTCTCATTTTTTGTTATCTCAAAGTGCTTTTCCTGTGGTGTCCAGTTTTCACTTGATGGAAAAAGTGTCAAATGCAAGCAATGCAAAGTTGCAAAGTGGTGCAACTTTCATTCTGCAGCTCGTGTGACCAATAATACTATTCCAATGCATCTAAATAGGTATGTTTATGCTAGGCATGGTCCTCTTTCTCACCCAAATACGTGGAATCGATCTAAGCTACGTTCAACCAGATCAATCCCTTAAGGGTCTAAAATGCAAAATGACTGCAAACTTCATCATTTTGTTACTCAGATACTGTGATGCTTACAAAATTCTCCTCTAACCCTATGGGATCATGTTGGGCCCCTCTACAATAACCTATGTTAATTTTCTCTATCTTGGAGGCATTTTTATGTGGTGGCAAATTTTTACTTGGGAAAAAAGTTGCAAAGTGGTGCAACTTTTGTTCTGCAACTCGTGTGACCAAACACACTATTCCAACACATCCGAATAGGTATGCTTATGCTAGGCATGGTCCTCTTTCACACCCAAACGTGCAGAATCGCTCTGAGATACGTTCAACTAAATCAATCCCTTAGGGGCCCAAAGTGCAAAATGGCTGCAAACTTCAACATGTTGTTTCTTGGATACTATGACACTTAGAAAATTATCCTCTGATCCTATGCGATCATGTTGGGCCCCTCTACAATAATTTCTCTTGGTTTTCGCTATCTCAAAGGCATTTTCTCATGGTGACGAATTTTCACTTGGGGAAAAAGTTGTCAAATACAAATAGCTAAAAGTTGCAAAGTGGTGCAACTTTTGTTCTGCAACTCATGTGACCAAATGGACTATTCCAACATATCTGAATAGGTATGTTTACACTAGGAATGGTCCTCTTTCACACCCAAACACACGGAATCGCTATGAGCTATGTTCAACTAGATCGATCCCTTAAGGGTTCAAAGTGCAAAATGGCTACAAATTTCAACATGTTGTTACTGGGATACCATGATGCTTAGAAACTTCTCATCTGATCCTATGGGGTCGAGTTGGGCCCCTCTACAATAACCTCTCTCGGTTTTTCCTATCTCAGAGGCATTTTCCTGGGGTGGAAAATTTTCACTTGGGGGAAAAGTTGTCAAATGCAAGTAGTTGAAAGTTGCAAAGTGGTGCAACTTTCGTTCTACAACTCATGTGACCAAACAGACTATTCCAATGCGTTCGAATGCATACTTTTACGCTATACATGATCCTCTTTTTCACCCAAACCGTAGAGATAAGCTATAAGCTCACGTTCAACCAAATCCGATCCTTAAGGGTCCAAAGTGCAAAAGGGAAGCAATCTTTGACGGGATATTACTCAGAAACCATGATGCTTATGAACTCTCTATCTGAGCCTATGGGATTTTTTTGAGCCCCTCTACAAAAACCTCTCTCATTTTTTATTATTTCAGAGTTGTTTTCCTGTGGTGTCCAATTTTCACTTGATGGAAAAAGTATCAAATGCAAGCAGTGTAAAGTTGCAAAGTGGTGCAACTTTCATTTTGCAATTCGTGTGACCAAATAAATTGTTTAAACACATCTCAATAGGTATGTTTACACTAGGCATGGTCCTCTTTCATACCCAAAAACACAGAATTGGTTCGAGCTACGTTCAACCAACTTGATCCTTTATGATGGCATGCAAAACAATCGAAAAAAGAAACATATGCATGACGTTGATTAGAATCCATTCTTGTAGAATGGTTTTAGCTTTCATTAGAACCCATTCTTGTGGAATTCTATTAAGTTCCAAGCAACTTAGAAGTAGATTTCTTAAATAGGTCTAAACTTTATCGTACAAGGGTTTGAGTGTAATATGTTGAAATAGGCCATTCCACCTATTGTTCAGGTCATGTCTTAGTGATATGGGCTTGATGTAAGTAGGATAGGGAGTAGGAATAAGAAAATAGCATTGGTAAAGGCATTGGAAGAGATTACTAATGCTTCCCCTATTGAAAATTCAAAATTGAGGCCCCTTAAAAGCAAGGCTAGAAGAGTTGAAAAGAAGAAATTACTTGAAAATAAGTTAGAATAGGTTGAAAATAGGGTGAGTTTGTGGAGTTTGATGTGTTCAAAAAGTCTGCAAGGACAAGGGAGGTCAAAATTATGATATGGCATGATGCCCTCGTCTGGAAAACAGGGGTTTTGAATGAAAAAGAGAGGTCTGAGGGAGTAAATGTGTGTAAAGTCAGGGGGCAACATAATTTGGTGGTCAATTAAGTTTGTGTAGTAAAAATGAAGAGTGATGGAAGAGGTTTTGAGGTTGTATGAGGTTCAGGTTCAGGTTTGATGGTTCAGTTCGCCGATTTGACAAAAAAAATTTAGAGGGGGGTTCAGTTCATTTTGGGTTTGTTGGTACAAAAAATATGTAAAAACAATATATATATGCAGCCTAGAACCATGAATTGGGATTAGAATATCACATAACATCATATAAACAACAAAACCACCATAAAATTGAATGTCATTTAAAACATGCATGATAAATATTCATCGTTGAAACTTGAATTGTGTTAGCTTGATATACAAAGTCTATTGATGCTAGGGTTCAATTTGTATGATTTTGAAAAAAGAAGCCAACTGAGTAGAGTTATTAATGTTCTTCAAAAATCATAAGAATTTGTTTAGTACACTAGCCATTTTGATGTCTTCTTGTAGTCTCAAACATTATTTTTTATCATTGTTACATTGGTCTTGAGAGTGGTAGCTTAATATAGCTCCACAATAAAAAAACCGGTTTACCTGTGCAGTGTAATAGTGGCATAGGAAAATTTTTCTTTCAAAGAACCAAAGGGTGACTGCACAATTGAAGTGTATAAACACATATCTTTTTGTAATATCAAGGATAATTTTTGAAACTTCCATGCATTGCTAATCTAAAAGGAAACGTCTTTTTCCTAATCTGTATGCAACAATGCTTTTGACATTGTCAAAAAGAGCAAAACTTCATAAATGATGCAAAGGCATGGCTAAGCAGTTCTAACTCTTCACATGAGAGAAGAGAGATGTTGGAGAGTACATCAAGTCAGTGAGAATAGAAGTGTAATGTGTTTTAGTTTGTAGTATTCCTCTATTTCTCTACATATGTGTGATAAATTCTCAGTTCAATGATGCAGAAAAAATTTTGAAAAAAGAAAGTTGTCACAATCCGCTTTCAATCTAGCAGGAAAAAATGAAAGCTCAGCCTGTTGGAATGAAAATGCTTGTTTGCAAAACAAATGAATAATAATGAGGTAGATAAGGTGTTTGAAGTGATTTAGAGGTCACTTTTAGGGTTCCCTTGGGCTTGGGTCAAATTCAAACTCCATAAAACATTAAAAAAATGTCCAAAAAATCACATTTTGGATCCCTAGGCACGCGAGTTCTGTCTTGGTTCACCTGGGCTTTGTCTGGGTTTTTCCCAAGTTCTCTTGGGTTCTGCCTGGGCGAACTAGACCCAAAAATGGACCCTAGTTGAACCCACAAGCAAACCAAACTAGGACCCACACTAGGAGCAAACTAGGAGCAGAACTAGGGCTAAAATAGAAGAACCCGGTAACATATATAATGTGTCAAGAAGTTGACTACTTCATCTAGTCTGAATATTATATTTTGCAAGCATTGTGAAAATTATGTATCCTTTGCTTAATTGAGTTGTTCCAATCAAAGGATTAAATATATTGGAATATTTTTATGAATCATTTCATGGAATACCAATTGAAAACGTGTTTTTTGCTTTTAGATAAAGTTTTTTAGCATCAATCAATTAATTTATTCAACAAAACATGAAGGACAAAAATGATTGATGTTAGGGCTAACCAATTAATAAGTATACACATGAATAATTCAAGCATGTACGTGTGTGAATAAGGGAAGCACAAGTAGTCACAAACACGTAATCCTTAAAGTATACACACAAATACATAGTATACACAACTTAATACAAAGTATATGCATGAATACAATGTATACGCATGAAAACGTGTAAGTTGCAAAATATACATTGGAACACACATAAGTCACAAAGCATACACATAAGTTGTAAAGTATACACTTGAATACACGTAACTCATATATCTATTGAACCATGAATTTATAATGCAAATATGGACACGGTCGATAAAAAATATTTGTATTAACCAAATAGCCATGTACACTTACATCAATATATGTCAATATAATTATAAAATATAGGTACAAAATAGCCATATAGGCTTATGAGAATGACATATAGGCGTACAATGTCAAATATATCCAATACAAAATATGTACAAAATTGCCATGTAAGCATACAACAAAGGGCTATGGAATCAAAATTCATTTCTCTTCATGCTCTAGAAATAAATTATTTCCCTTTGCTTGTCAATCCGATGGCGATAAGTCCATCACTCATTTGTGTTGTACTCAAGGAGTGCTCCTGTTGCTCCTATTGTTAAGTTCTTGGTGAAGTTTTAACTGTTACAATAAGAAGTAAAGACATTAAGATATAGAAATTACATTATAAAAAATGATATATTTAACAAAATAATCACTTACTTCCATCTCACAATCACTCTCCATGAGGGAAATATTTTCACGCCCATGCTGACGTGTGCTCAAGCCCTGTATAAATCATCCAAATAGAAATTAAACTATGAATTAATAATGGTTTTATTTTTCACTAGAACTAACATCTATAACAATGAATGTAAATTGAAATTTAGTAATTTTCCTCATACCTCCCCTGTTAGAGCCATCGAGGATTGTATAGTGGATGAAACACCGATATCCATTTCCCTCATAACATTTGGAGGTGTTTTCGCCACCAACATCTGAAAATAAAACAACAAATTATTCAATCACAAAAACTATAATAGCGATCCACGTCATGACTTATAATGTATGAGGTTGTATAGGTATTTTCATGATGTAATAAGGCTTAAATAGCCATTTTTGAGTTTGTAATGGTCTTTGGTAGTCATTTTAAGCATTAATTATAAAGTTGCAGAATCTTAACAAAAGTTGTCAATCAATGTTGTAAACATGCAAAAAGGTGACAAGAAAATGCAATTGGAAGTTGCTCCTATACTTATTACTTATGCTATGTGAAGTAATTGCATCACTCCTTATGTTGACTTTCTAAACAACTATATTGTAGTTTAAATTTTCATCTATCAACATCTAGTTATTAGTTATGGAATGTGAAGTAATGCTTTGAGTTTGAATGTTGTGCAATGCAACGTAATCAATGATATGAATATAAACTACACAAATCTATTAAGTACAATTCATTATTTAAACTCTTTATTCTATTACCTGTGTGTAGGTTTGAGTAAATCCACTAGCATTGGGAGGTGTTCCCTAGAAACCTCCAATATTATCCTATTCAACATCCAAAATCACATATTAAAATACCATTCATTAAACAACGCTATTAACATGTAATAAATTTATAATTGCTTACTAGTTACATACCCCATCAATAGGTGTACTGCAGAAATAAGTAGGTGGAGGGCCAGAGTATCTAGTCTCAACACTGTGACGCTACAATTTTATTAAAATCATAAAACTAAATTAGTTAATCTTGCATTTCAAAATCAAAATTTAATAAATTAAATTCAATGAACATGCTAACTTTTTCCTAACTATCAATGCCATATGCCTCATGAAAAATGTTAGTTGCCCTCTCCATCTCCATAGCTAGAGATGGATCCTGCATAGTAGCCTCCTAAGTGTCGGTGGGGTCATATGAACAAGTCACCCCACAAGATTGACACAAATTGGTTTGAAGGCCACCACTCGAAGACTCCCCTGGATGGTGTTGTAGAATAGGGCTAGTATGATGGATGGCACTTTGGGTCAAAGTGTTGATCGCCTGCAATGTCTCTATGCCGGAACTCTCCTTTGCAAAGGAAGGCATAACAACGTACTCATGAGGTGGCCTAGTGAGAGTTCATCTCCCTTGCCACATAGGATCTGGCTGTGCACTGGGTCTATCCTGAGCCAACCCCCAACCTCTCCCTTGGAAGTCCCTCATATCAAAATAATTTGGGATTTTGTTCAATATGAACTCACTGTATGGTTTCCTAAGAAAATTTTGTGGGACTTCACAATTGTTGCATGATGGGTAATCAAAGACCATGTACCACCTCTCATAAAAATAGTTCCTAATATTTTGGTGGTGGCACCAATGAATAGGAAACCTCTTCACATTGCGGGTAAGATTTTTATTCGTGCATGGGTCGGTGAATAATGAGCACAAATCACCTTTTGTAATTTTTAAATCCTTTACATCTTTATATGATAGTTTATCTACATAATAAGCCCTAGCCGTTTGCCTCCTATCTTGCCATCCAGTTATTTTTTTGCTAATTGAATCTACATTTTTTAACATATCTTTCAATGAACTTGCTAGGGTCATTCTTTCTATAGTTGAACCATTTGGATCAGTCAACCTACTAATTAAACCCTCTATTTATTTATTTTTGTTCTCAATTTCACTCATTAAATTTTTTTGAGTGCCAAGAGGGTGTTGAGTGATTGGTGGAGGAGGTTGTTGTCGAGGTTGATTTTCTTGTTGAGGATTTTGAGGGTTTGCAGGTTCTCCTACAAATTCAAAAAATAAATATCAAATACAACCTAAAACTAACAAATTCAAAATAAAAATCAAACAATCCTTACCTCTCACACCTCCTCATTGTCGTGGCACCATCCTTGTGAAGAAATAGCAACTGTTGGTGAATATTTTTGCTCAATTCCTCCTCCTAGAATGTGAGTGCAAAAAAATGGGGGTTTTGGCCATGAGCACAACAATAAACACAGTTGAAATGAAAAATGAATGAGAGTTTCACTTTTTTTTTCTTTTAACTTGTCATAATGCAAGCGCATTATAATGTGCTTGGGTTATGGGCTCGTTGTACCCGAGCCTCAGGCTCGGCACACTAAGCCATAACGTGAGCGCGTTATAGCACGTTCGCGTTATGACTTTTCAAAAAAAAAAATTGAAAGTGTCCACAAATTTTCTACCCATCTCCATGCACCCGCCCCTATAACTATTGATATTTAGGGTTATTCTCTCATGCAAACCAATGCTTGTGTGAACATCAAGCATGAGAAGCCTACAAGCTTGGGATGTAGCTTGGAAGATGACCTATAGGATTGAGTGGATAAATCTTCATGAGATTTAAAATAATCTCTTCAAGTCACTTGTAGAGGAAAAGAGAAGAGAGAACATAAAAATTCATAATAGCAAAAACTAATGAGTGAATGATCAAGATCTATCTCAAGATGATTATTTCATAGCTAAAACAATCACATAATAATAATTGCCAAAGATATCCACAATATAAGTAAATAATATCTATATGATCATAATAAGAGGAAAAAATGATTAAAAAATATTGTATTAGTATAATAATAGTGCATATATACAAATATGTGATTAGCTATATCAAACTTGGAGAATAAAAATTACTAGAACTTGAAAAGTACACTAAGAAATATTATTTCCATGAAGATCTATAGCATGTGATTCCTCTTATATTATAACCTATTTATTAGAACATAAATATTATTTATTTGAAACTAAAACTACTTAAGAATATGAGAAGACAAAGGCAATAAATGTTACAATGTACAAGGAGAAGAGTACTCATAACTATACATGTAAAATTCTTATCACCACTCAAATATGATATGCCTCAGAATTGGTGTGAGAAACTTGTTGGAAAAGGTGCCTCTAATTTACTGGCTTGATCGACTTCCTGGAGCAGTGTTATGTTTTTCCCTTCATTGACTTGACATTTAAATCTTGGTGGGAAATGGTTTGTTACCTAACTCACGGGGTTCCAAGTTTTCTTAACTTAAGTTGTGGGGTTCTAAAGTTTCATAACCTCCCAACTTGGAAACTTTGAGGTTTTCTTTATTATCGGCGAGTCACGGGTTTTGATAACTTCATAACCTCCAACTAAAGTTTTGAAGTTTGGTTTTCTACCGACTTAGTGATGACATGGGGGTGATGTCAACCAATTGACATGGTATGGTGACAACGTGGCTACCACATTGGCGGTGGGGACCACTCGGTAGTTGCACTATGTGAAGTAGTAACAATTGCAATTAGAATGATAGAATAGTGCCCACTAACCCTGTGCCCCTTGTGGTGGGTCCAACAGACTCCTACGAGATGTGTAGGAATCGCTAAGCGGTGTACATCTGCTGACTGGGTGACTTAACGTTTGTTAACTCGGTAACTTGTGAAGAGCATCTTGGTGGAACCCAAATGGTGTGATGGTCAATAGCATTGGACAAGTGATGTGTTGACATGTGGCACAAATTCATTTGTTGATTCTACATTTTTGTTGTGAATCAACGATCATTGGACCAAAGTTTTCAAATTGAAGTCTATAGTTGTATTTCTTGATAATGACGTAACTACATTTGATTGCTTATTGGTTGGCTAATTAGTACTATGACATGGAGAGATTAGGCTGACCTAAAGAATGAGTGAGATAAAATGGGATGTCTATAATGTAATGAAGATAGATGAATGGTATTGCATGAAGTTGGTGTTTGCTCAAAGGAAGAGTAGAAATTAAAAAGTTCAATGGCAGAAATTTTGAGTTGTGGAAACTCAAAATGGAAGATTTGTTGGTGGAAAGAGATATCTAAACCCTCAAGCATGAAGCAATAAGATTGGGACCTCATATATATAAAATCCATAGGGTTGATAAGACTTTGTTTGGTAGACTTTGTTCTCCTAAACATCCATGAGGAGAAGATTGCATCTTCTTTGTGGAAGAAACTTGGTGATATCTATCAGGTAAAGTCTCTGGTAAACAAGTTATTCTTGAGGAAGAAGTTATACTCCTTGAAGATGGAAGAAGGTGCATCCATAGCAGACCATTTGAATTCATTTAACATGATTGTTGCTCATTTGGCCTCATGGGTGTGAAGATAGAGGAGGATCATTGTATGCTTCTATTATGTTCCTTACCTGACACATGGGATCATCTGGTGATGGTTATTGGAAGTACAACAACCAATTTCAAGATGGAAGATGTGGTTGCTTTGATGCTGTCAGAAGAAATTTGGAGGAAATATTCTGAGATGGCCATGGAGGCCCTTGTTGTTCAGGGTAGATCAAAGGAGAGAGGAAAGAAGAAAGACAAGAATTCGAGATCCAAGTCTAAAGGGAGACAAGAATTCGAGATCCAAGTCTAAAGGGAGATCAAAGTCTCTAGCAAAGAAGTCCAAGGTGAAATGCTAGAATTGTGGGAAGATTGGTCATATCCAGAAGGATTGTAAAGAGCAGAAAAGAAGAACAACTCTTCAAACAATGACTCTTCTCAGAGTGATGCAGATGCCTTCATTGCAACCTTGGTGACTCAAGCATCAAATGATGTATGGTTGATTGACTCAGGGGAATCTTTGCATGTGACATCTCACAGAGATTGGTTCAAGAAGTATGAAAAGTATGTTGGTGGAAAAGTTTACCTAGCAAGTGATTCATCTCTTGAAATTGTTGGTCGTGGAAGATTCAAAATTCAATTTCCTAATGGTAGAATAAAAGGAATTGATGGTGCAATGCACATACCGGGTTTGGCTCATAATTTTCTTTATGTTATTAAGCTAAATGATGTTGGCGTGCAAGTTTCTTTCTCAACTGGAGGTTGAAAAATGACTAGAGGTTCAATGGTGCTAGCTAAGGGTGCATTCATAGGCACTCTGTACAAGCTAGATGCATGTCCTGTTCAATGTAACATCTTTGTAAAGTAAAGCAAAGTTGGTCATGTAGGGAAGGAGAAAAATGTTCCTCTGGGTGCAAACTCCCAATAGAGAAAACCATGCTATGGCATCATAGACTCGATCACATAGGCGAAAAAGGCTTAAAATCCTTGAAAAATAAAAAACCTAGTAGAAGGGCTTGTTGATTGTAACCTTCAGTTCAATTTTTGCAAACATTACATTTATGGAAAGAAAAACCATGTTTCATTTTATTATTGTCCTCATAAGTCTTCTAGCATAATGGATTATGTTCACTCTGAGGTATTTGGTCTAGTAAGTGTTCCTTTGTTATCAAAGTCTAAATATTATGTTTATTTTATTGATGATTATTCGAGAAGGGAATTTGTGTATATTCTTAAAAGTAAATCAGAAGTGTTCAATCGGTTTAAAGAGTTTAAAAACTTGGTAGAAAATCAGACTAGAAGGAAAATTAATTTATTAAGGATGGATAATGGAGGTGAATTTTTTTCTACAAATTTTTAAAGGTATTGTAAAGACCATGGGATTAAAATGCATAAAACTATGCCTTATACTCCACAGTAGAATGGAGTTCCTGAGAGGTTGAATAGGACACTAATTGAAAGAGTCAGAATTACATTGGGTAGTGTTGGTTTGGAGTAGAAGTTATGCGATGAGGTTGTGGCTACAACATGTTACTTGATTAATCATTCACCTAGTTTGGCTCTTGTTGACAAAACACCTTTGGAAGCGTGGTCTGGGAAGAAGCCCTCTCTGAGACATATTTGTTTCTTTTCTTGTGAGGCATATGTATATGTGTCGAATGAGAAAAGATCTAATCTAGAGAACAAGGCTATCAAATGTATCTTCATTGGCTATGGCATTAGCATGAAAGGATACAAGCTTTGGAATCTTGTTACTGAGAATGTTTTGTACAACAAAAGTGTAATCTTTCATGAGTTGAAACCTTCTATAGCTAATATGCAGTCAGAGATAAAAGAAAAAGAAAAGAAAAATGATGTAGTTGAAATTCCTTGAACTCTAGATAAAGAGGAAGTACAAATTCAAAGTGTACCTAAAACTGAGGAGAGCTCTAGTAGCTCTAATAGTTTTGAATAGGAAGATGAACCACAACCTTAGCCCCAGCCTATGAGGGGGTCTACATGTGAGAAGAGACAACCTAAAAGATATGGATTTTCCATGTTGGATTCAAGTTGTGCCTATGCTTTGATTACTAGCAGTGATGAGCCTAGGGCTGTGAAGGAGGAAATTGAAATGTTTGATTCAGATTCCTAGTTGGAAGCCATGAATGAGGAAATGGCATCATTGAAAAAGAATGAAACCTGGGATTTGGTACCTTTGCTTGAAGGTCGAAATCCTATTGGTTGTAAATGGGTATTTAAGAAGAAGATTGGTCTAGATGGTAGTGTTGAGAAGTATAAAGCTAGGTTGGTCATGAAAGGTTATTCCCAGGTGGATGGAATTGATTATGGAGAAATATTCTCTCTTGTGGCTAAGCTAACATCTATTATATTTCTTTTGTCACTTGCAGTTGTGCATGACTTAGAGATTGAGAAGATGGATGTGAAAGAAAAATTACTCCATGGAGATCTAGAAGAAGAATTTTATATGTCCCATCCTAAGCACTTCATTGAAAAAAGTAAATAAATTTTGGTTTGCAAGTTAAAGAAATCTCTATATGGTTTAAAGAAATAACCTAGAATGTGGTACCAAAAGTTTGACACTTTTGTGTTGTTATTGGGATTTGTGAGATCAAAATCAGATCATTGTGTGTACTTTAAAACTGAAAATTATCATTATTATTGCCCTATATGTGGATGATATGTTATTCTTTGGGAATAGTAAGGGTATGATTTATGATTTAAAATCTCAGTTGTCATCACAGCTTGAAATGAAAGATTTAGGTGTAGCAAGGTATATTCTAGGTATGGAAATCAGAAGGGATAGGGGAAGTAGAAATATTTGGCTCAATCAGAGCAAGTATATTAATTATGTCCCTGAGAGATTTAGTATGACAAGTTGCAAGTAGTTAATTGTTCTAGTGTTGCAGGGAACGAAGCTATATGTTGAAGATTGTCTGAAGTCTCCTACTAAGATATAAGACATGACCAGGGTGCCTTATGCAAGTGTAGTTGGTAGTTTAATGTATGCAATGGTCTGTAATAGGCCAAACATTTCCCAAGCAGTGAGAGTACTTAGTCAGTTTATGGCTAATCCAGGAAGACCGCATTGGGATGTTGTGAAGAGAGTTTTCAAATATTTGAAGGGTACTTCAAAATATGATTTTTGTTATCATGGAAACTTGGTTGGATCATAGATATCTCTTAGAATTCTTGGGTATGTGGATTTTGATTGGACAGGGGATATTGACAACAAAAGATCCACTAGTGGATACATCTTCATGTTATCCAGTGGTGCAGTTAGTTGGATGAGCAAGCGACAGGCTGTAGTCACTTTGTCTACTACTGAGGCAGAGTACATGGTAGAAACACACACCTATAAGGAAGTAGTTTGGCTTAGACGTTTGTGTTCTAATGTTGGGTTTAATGTAGGGTGGATTAATATTTGTTGTGACAACCAAAGTGTTATTTGTTTGGTGAAAAATCCCACTTTTCATGCCAAGACAAAGCATATCGATGTACAGTATCATTTTGTTCATGATATGGTGGAAGATGGAAAGGCTAATCTTGAAAAAGTGGATACTCTCAAGAATGTCGTTGATGCATTGACAAATCCTGTGAGCACAGACAAGTACAGGTGGTGTTCCAGTTCAATGGGCCTTGGGGCCTATGACTTTCAGTAACTTCGAGTTTGGAAGAAGTCAATAAGTCATTCATCAACTGGAAGCATGTTGGGAAAGGTGCCCTAGATTTACTAGCTTGATCGACTTCCTAGAGCAATGTTATGTTTTTCCCTTCATCGTCTTGACATTTAAATCTTGGTGGGAAATGGCTTGTTACCTAAGTCGTGAGGTTCCAAGTTTTCCTAACCTAAGTCACGTGGTTCTAAAGTTTCATAACCTCCCAACTTGGTGACTTTGAGGTTTTCTTTGTTATCAACAAGTTGTGAGTTTTGATAACTTCATAACCTCTGACTAAAGTTCTAAAGTTTTGTTTTCTACCAACATAGCGATCACATGGGAGTGATGTCAATCGATTGACGTGGTATGGTGACAATGTGGCTGCCACATTGGTGATGGGGACCAATTAGTAGTTGCACTATGCAAAGCGGTAACGATTGTGATTAGAATGATCTAATAGTTCCCGCTAAACCCATGCCCCTTGTGGTGGGTCTCGACAGACTCCTATGGGGTGTGTGGGATTGGCTAAGCGGTGTACGTCTACTGATTGGGTGACTTGACATTTGTTAACTTGGTAACTTGTGAAGAGCATCTTGGTGGAACCCAAATGGTACAATGGTCAATAGCATTGGACAAGTGATGTGTCGACATGTGGCACAAATTCATTTGTTGATTCTACATCGCTCTTGTGAATAAACGATCATTGGATTGAAATTTTCAAACTGAAGTTGATAGTTGTATTTCTTGATAACGATGTAACTACATTTGATTGCTCATTGGTTGGCCAATGGTACTACAACATGGAGAGATTAGGTCAGCCTAAAGAATGAGTGAGATAAAATGGGATGTTTGTAATGTAATGAAGATAGACAAATGGTATTGCATGGAGTTGGTGTTTTCTCAAAGGAAGAGTGAATGTATGTTGCCAAACTGATTCTATGAATTAACACCTGAAAGTGGAGCTTGTAACTCTATATGTAATTTTTTTTACTATAATATAAAGTGGTTTTACTTGGTGTGTGGTTTTTTCTCTCGTAAGGGTTTTCCCATGTAAAACTGGTGTTCAATTATGTGTGTTGCTTAAATTGTATATTCTCTTGTTTTGTTGTTGTGCATCTTAATTACTATAACTCAAATTAAATGAATTCTTCTGCAATTCTTTCCTAAGAATTTTACATTTGGAAGGCGTTCGTACCGAGCTTTCCTTACAAATCTATTCCTTGAATGCATGTTGATGTTGGGTCACCATTTATCACTCAACTTTTAATATGAAAAATGAAAAAAAAATATTTGTGAGCCCATGAAATAACAATTATAGTTGTGTGTAGGAAAAAAATCCTTTACAAGTATGGGACCTACTAAACTAATATGGACACATTAACCAATGGTGCAAAATTATTTGTTATTAAATTGAAAACACTTTAAAAGTGTGTAAGCTATTAGTAGGGTCATAGGGAAGCCACCAAATTCTACCACAAGCTACCACATATGATCTGCCAAACTTGATACCAACATAGGAGGCCAAGTACGAGGTGTTTCATAAGAGTCATGCCTCTCTAAGAGACAATGTATTAATATATTTATGTAATAGATGCAAGAGAAATATAAGATGTGAATAAGAATATATATAGAGAAAATACTAAGACATATTGGAAATAAGTTTTATCATTGATGTCAACCCAATATGGGTTGGAATTGATGTAAGATGTGTTGTTGAAGTATGTACATAATCTGGAAGTAGTTTTTCCATAGTTGATATCAGTTGGTGTATATATGTAAAGAAGTATAAGGAAGAATGGTGATCGGACTAGTGCCTATCAGTGATGCGGTGCTTGGTACACCTATTCCAATATGTTTCCTACATTTCTACAATAATATCATTCCTGATTGGTGTACCATGTCACATTCAGATAAGTTGCAAAATATTGGAAAAGGTATTAATAGTATATTCACTATACAGAGTCATGACTTTTTGGTCCACATCCTTCCATAGAATAAGTTTTTGTCTTGTGTTTAAGAAGATAATTTGGTTCTATTGTGAAGGTACTATATCCAAGATATCAAGTCTTTACACCTTCTACAAAAAGAGTTAGAGTTAATAGTGTTTTTGTCTATGCAATATAATGTTTTCCAACAATCTCTCATGGCTTACCGTTTTCAAATATTATTTTCCACCTTAAAGGAAATTTCTCTTGGTTGGCATTGGCAATTACATTAAGGTGGGGGCATACATTCCATTATGTTCTTCACTTCGTTCACACATGTTCAAATTTGTGCTTTTTTTTTGGCATATTGATCATATTTTATAGTACCCTATCAAAATTATTGGGACTATAGTTTTTGGTATTGTTAACACCAAATATGCAATCAGCTAACACAAGACCAAAAAACACTAGTTAATCATGTTATAAACACAAATCAAGCATTACCTATTAGATTCTTAGCTAAATCAAGAAGAAAACATGAAAATGAGAGCATAAACAAACCAAAGACAACATGCAGTCAACTTAAAATAGCTAAACCTTCACAGTGGTGCTTCTTCGATGTGGAAAGAAACCCTTTCCCAATCCCTTTGATAAGATTTGATGATGTTGATGATTCCAAGTGCATAAAATGATGAAACAAGCTTCAAATGTGATGAAAATGGTGAATGCTATGAGTGAAAATGCCTATAGTAAGAATGCTTCAAGTTGTGGATTCATATTGAGTAGAGGAAGCCTCTACTTATAGGAATCAAGGGTTGAAGAATGAGATAAATTGGTGAATGTTGGATAAAAGGGGAGCCAATGAGAATGTGACACTTGTCACAATTCTATTGGATGAGGGTGGACCACATTTTGGGGAATGTGTTGAGTAAAGGAGGATGCAAGAAGAATAAATGAGAATGATTGAGGATTTGAAAGGTTGTAAGAAGTAAATGAATATGGTTGACGATTTGAAAGGATGTAAGAGGAGTTAATGAATGTGTAATAGGTTATTTAAAACCTTTGGAGGGAAATTGAATGAGGAGGTAGTTGGGAGGAATATTCCTTAGAATATGCCATTGTGAGGATAAATAGAGGAATTAGATAATTAAAATAAATTATTTTCATGTGTAACCTGGTTAGTTGACCATGGGTTGATTTAACCCTTGAGGAGTTAAAAGCTAGAGGATTTGTTAATGATGATTAGAAAGTGGTTTAGAGTTAATTAATTCAGAATTAATTAACTTGAATGGGTTAGGGGATTGTGACATTTGATTTTATTTAATTTGATCAAATGAGAGGATTTGGGGGGGGATTTAATTAAATGATTTGATTTAATTAAATATGATGAACATTAGTTAGAATAAAGGTGAATTAATCTAATAAATTTAATTATTTGATTAATAGTAGAAATTACTGATTTTAACTAAATAATGTTGATTATTTAATTAATTGGTTAGTTCGAGGTGATTTAGGAAGAAATGGTGTTAATTAATTAGAATTGGATGCATAATATCAATCAAAACTTTTTAAGTGTCTACATTTTGACCCTCTTTGAAGCGAGGTACCTACTACGTTGGTTCAAAGAATAACATTATCGATATCAAAATTCTTTTTTTTTAATTTTTCGGATGCCCCATTGCTGCCCCAGCGGAAGAAATTATGCTACTACACTACCCCCTCAAGAGATTAGGTCAAAATTTCATTTTTAGTTGAGCTTGCGAAAAAGGTTCAACAAGGAATTAGGCACAAAAAATAGCCCATGGGACGCAAAAATGGGCTCACGACAATGAAAACAGGTCAAAAAGAGCTTTGTTAGGAAAAAAATGGATTAATGGGCTCAAAAACCAAAGATTTAGCATAAATAGGGATGAAGGGGTCATTTTCAAATCATTTGCACCCTCAACCTTCTAGATTTCTTGAGATTTTGCTCTAAGGTGTTGACAAAATGGTGGCTCGTGTGCTTCCTGGACATCGAATGGAGCGGGTTCAAGAGTTCTAGTTACCTTAGGATGCAAGACCCCCGATACACATTTCAAAAAAATCTCATTTTTTTGTGTTTTTGGTGCATTTATTAGGGTCTCATTAGGTCGGCCAAAAGTGGCTCTCCAGGGCATCACAAATCTTACAGTCAGCATCGCTTTTGTCGATGTTGACCCGCCTTTGTAGGATAGCGTTGCATAGCGCTAGAAGGTTTTAGGGTCACGCAAAAAATTCTGACCCACCTTTGGGTGATAGCATCACACGAGCCTAGGAGAGTATGGCACCGTGAGGAAATGTTGACCCACCTTTGCAGAGTAGCACCACCTTCGTTTATAGCATCACATTTTTGAAAACACACAGTGACACCTTTGCAAATGTCAACTCACTTTTTCTTTTCAAGGATTTTTTATTTTTGAAAACATGCCAAGTTGATTAATTTTGACATCATCAACATTTTGGATGTAGAAGGTCCTTCAGGTGCTCCACTAGAAGGAGCATAGAGGTCAGATACTGGGCCAAGCAAGGCACTTGAGTGATGATGCACTATACTTCCTGGGCTCGATCGGGTTCGACCACATGGCATAGATGCCAACAATTAGTACTTTCCTAGCTATGATGACTACACTGGTTGAGAGATGGCAAAGCAAGAATTCATCATTGTATCTATCGACTGGAGAGGCCATAGTGACCCTTGAGGATGTATGGCAGATCCTCCAGATCCCCATACATGGAAAGTGTATTATCTATGATGTTGAGGCTGATGGTGATGCGATATTCCAAATGTTTGAGGTTGATTAGTATGAGACAAACAATGGGAAATTCGACCTTGACTGTTATGAGGGGATTTCCCTAGATTTTACCTTGTTCATCGATGCACTAATCTTAAGAGTCCTCGTTCTCAATAGACAATCCAGAGGCTACAACATTGGATGGGGCATTATTGCCTAGTTGAGGATGATGGAGGAGATGGTCATCTATGCCTGGGGGCTAGTTGTCCTAGCCTCATTGTATCATGACATGCACTAGGATGTATATTGTGGGGCCCATAGCATTGGAGCAAGGTGAAATTACTTTACGCTTGGGCCTATGATCATATAGATGTATTGAGGCTAACTATTGCAGATGTGCAAATAGATCACAATGGTCCAGTGGTCTACAAATATGGGGGCATGACCACATTTTATTATACAGGCATTACAGGCATCTCGCACTAGAGATGGGTGATCGATGAGATGACAGTTTTTCGATGGAGAACCTGGCTCCATTACCATAGGTGGCATGGCAATGATGATTAGTTATTTTATTTCTGCTAGACTAGGTATATGTAGGAACACAAGCATCACATGATCAAGCCATATCTCCCTGATTGGGTTGCTCGATAGTTCAAAGAGGTGTAAGATGCACCTAACCTTACATATAGAGCTATTTTTGCAAGTCGAGCTTACGAGACAGTCTAGGGGCAACGGAACCAGCCCTAGCTTTCCATTGATGACTTTAGATAGTTGGTCATGCAACCTTGGGTGTATTTTGATGGTCCCACAAATGTGGGCACTACATAAGCATATGATGAATTATGGTAGGCCCACACTCCTATTAGATTAACTTTACCGATTGTGCCAGTACCTACTATGGGATGGGTCAGAGGACCCTGGATAGGATAGGTGCCACATCAACCACCTTAGTAGTCTCAGGATGGGCAAGATAGATAGGATGGGCACGTAGGGCATGATGGATAGGTGCCACCCCTAGTACCACTAGTTGCATAGAGGAAACCCCAACAGCCTCCACAATAGTCACCACCAGGTCCCAATCTTAGGGATGATTAGATAGCAACATTGTAGGCACAAGTTCATGCTTTGACGGGTTAGTTGCAGCAAGCACAAGCATAGATACAAGCCTTGACCCAGGAGAAAGATCAGGAAAGACAAGAGGTTGCGTAGGAGTGCTATCAAAGGCAGGATGTAGATCTTGAGTTGGCTCTTGAGACTAATCAGAGACTTGGCAGTTGGAGGCAGCATCTCAATAGGCACATGGATAGGCCATAGTCCTTGTAGAGATGTATGGATGGGCCATGCAAGAGGCCTCATATTACAGGTTATTATAATCTAGAGCTTGTCCCCAGGAGTGTCAAGAGCTAGATTTCTCTCACATTAGCTAGGTTGCACCGAGCAAGTCTCGCTTGAGGCCATTAGGCAGACCATCAGGGTCTCACCATCAAATTTGGGGCAGCTACCATAGTGATCAACAGAGCGGGGGGAGCTCAGGGCACTGATAGTGCTCAAACACTTTTTTGATGTGTATCCTAATTTATGATGTATATACATTCATTGGATGAGTTTTCATTAGCCTCGTGTATATTTTGATGATGACATTATATATTTGATTCAGATTCTATCATGACATTCAACTTTTTTGATATATATACATGAGATGACTTCGATGCAATTTATATGATGTGATGTTCTTTTTATTTTACCTTATGTGTTATGGATGCATGGATGTACATGATATGGATGAATGCATTTATATGGTCATAATATGATGCTTTATGCTTTATGATGTGATTGAATGTATGTATGATATATGCAATGTGTAATGGATCTATTTGTATGGATGCATTTATATGGTCATACTATGATGCTTTATGCTTTATGATGTGATCGAATGTATGTATGATATATGCAATGTGTGATGGATCTATTTGTATGGATGTATTTATATGGTTATGCAAATTTGATGTTATGAGATACTTTATGCTTTATGATGTGTTGATGACGATGAATGTGAGATGGGATGTAATGCAATGATATGTTTAACTTCTTTTTCAATATCTTTTCCATATGATATGTGATGATGCGAGATGTATGTATGAATGATGTAAAATGTGATGATTTTAAGATGATTAGGATAATAAATCCATATTATGTAAACACCTTAAATGATGATGAAATGTATGGATGATGTTTCCTATTATGATGATATGTACGATTATGAAGTATGTTGATGGTTTGTGGATGTAGGGTGGATGCAGATATATTTTTTTTAAATGTCATGATACCATGTTAGTACGTAGAGTAGATAGAAGAATAGGATGAACATGGATTGACCATTTATTTTGAGATTAATTCAGAAATCCAAAAAATCCATGATCCATCAATACTTCATTAGATTGATGATGAGTGATGATGATTTTTTGCTTATCCACGGATTGGGGATGTAAAGAGCTTAACTTTCCTTGTGTTTGATAACACACATAGATATGATGCATCAAGGTGTAGATAGCCAGGATGGCCTGGTATCTAGTGTGATGGAATTTGACTCGACAAACAAATAGGAGTGTCCCTGTTCACACCTGGCATACAAAACTTTGTTAGTGTGTACTTCAGACATTTCAAACATTTCAAAAAATGCAAAAAGGAAAAGCCTCCCAATGTAATAGTCAACAAGATATCCAAAACATCATCCCTACAAACCAAACAAAATTAGCATGACCAAGGTTATTTTACAAGAATATCTAGCAAACACAGCAAATGAAAGATAATGATCAAAGCCCCATTCCTTTCTCCCTAAATCATTTTATTAGACATCATTGAGAGGTCATTGGAATAAGCGTAATAAGATAAATCAAAAGAAAAGATCAAGTAAATAAACAAGCTAATGTTCTTCATACCTCTAGCCAAGACTAAACTATAATAATGTCTAATGTTGATGTCCATTGTAGGAAGGATGCATCCTAGGACATGATTTTATTAGATGATTTTGAGACTAACAAGATGATGGGCTAGTGATACCAAGAGTTAACCAACTTGTTTAACTATTGACCTAAACTTGAGACCTTGACGTTTTGAGTTTATATTTTTAGTTTTATATACTTGTTTATGATTGTTTTTCCAAAGGTTGGAGATGATGATCATTTATTGTGAGTAGATGTTTATTGCGGGTGAACATGAAATGGGATGGATGATTTTGGATTTTTTGAATGTTTTTGGTATTTTGAAATGTTTTGAGGTTGTTTTGAGCTTTTTGATATGTTTTACAAATGTTTTGATTTTCCAATTTTCTAATGGTTTTGTGCTTTCTTAGATGTTGACCAAGAACCTAACCTAAGGACCTATCCTAGGGGCCTTGGGGGATGATCAAATATTAGCCTTGCCTATGTTATACATGTAGAGACCATGTAGTTTGATTGAAACAGACTCATTTATTGATGAGATATGAACAAATGGATTGGTCAGTTTATTATGACAAACTCCTAAAGGATTGACCTAATGACTCTCAGGGGTTGATCAATGATTATCCTTGCCTACATTCAAGCTTAGAGACATGTAGTTCAATTGACACAGACTCGTTTATTGATGAGATATGAACAAATGAATTTGTCAGTTTATTATGATAGACTCCTAAAGGACTGACCTAATGTCTCTTGGGGGATGATCAATGATTAGGCTTGCCTACGGTCAAGCTCAGAGACTTATAGTTCAACATGATGACTCTATTTTTGAATTTTTTATTTTTGACCTATTTTTGGATTTTTTGGTTTTATGAATGTTTTTTGGATTTTCTCAATTTTATGAATATTTTTTGGATTTTCTCGATGTTTTGAGGATTTCAAGGATATACACAAATATGATTCCGATGTAGGTATAAGGACATGCCCCCAGCATGATATGATAGACTACCTCAATATAGGCAGGATAAACTGACCTTAGGAATGTACCAAGTAGTACTAAAAGGGAACATGATACCAACACAGGATCAAGCTATGATACAGACGTGGATGGGTGATGGAAGAAATATGAAATGTGGTGGGTGATGGAAAGTGATGGAAGGTGATGTAGAATAAGCCCAAGGATCCCTGGCGGATTGATAGTGCTTTATTTACACAAGGTGCCCTTTTGCTAGGTTTTCACCAAGGTACTTTCCCAAAGTGCCACCGAAGTGGTTTTCACTAGAGGACCTTTTCTATGTTTTTCTTTTTTGGATTTAATCATTCTTTGTTTTTTTGTATTTTGGGATTTATACCCGTGACATAGGCGTTTTTTTGAGATGGAATATTGACAGTTGGGCTTTGTAAGTTCTGGATACGGATATGAAGATGATATAACCTACATGCTTACAAGGGTCCCAAAGTTGGGATCAAGGCCACCTTTTTATCTAGATTTGGCACATTTTTTTTATTTTCTTTCAACACTCCGACTTGAAATGACTGACTCTTGATCTTTTTGTTGTAGCTTCTCTTTAGATGGTTTTGATATACCTGTAGATGGTTCAAAGAATCCATGCTTCACTCATTAAGTAGTTCCAACTCATTCAACTATGATACTTGATATTCCTCATCAGTAACGAGATTTTGTAATGATATCCTTAGGGAGGGAAGCTTGATCTCAATGGACAAGATGGCTTCTGATCCGTAGACTAGGGAGAAGGGGGTTGCACCTATTAGTGTGTAGATATTTGTTCAGTAGGCCCATAATGTAGGGTTCAACTATAGGTGCCAGTCACGACCAACTTCATTGAATTTTTCTTGAGGATCTTTAGGATGGTCTTATTAGAAGCCTCAGCCTAGCTGTTACCCTAGGGGTAATATGGGGTGGAGAAGTGATGTTGGATATTGATTATTTGGTATAGCTCACGAAAGGTGTCCCATTATTTGAGATAAGGGCTTGTGGGACATTGTAATAGTAAATGAGGTAGTTCAAGATGAATTTTGAGATGGCTTCCCTATGATATAGGTCATGGGGATTGCTTCCACCCACTTTGTAAAGTATTTTGTGGCAATGATAATGAACTTGTGTCTATTAGATGATGTGGGTGTTATTTTTTCGACGAGATCAAGCCCCCATTGTGAAAAGAGACAAGGTGTTATAATCGGTTGGAGCTCTTGAGCTAGTGTATGGATGAGTTATCCATGTTGTTGGAATTGCATACATTTTCAGACATAGTCATGAGCTTCCTTCTCCATAGTAGGCTAGTAGTACCCGGTCCTTAGCAATTTCTTGGCCAAGGTCATACCACTAGAGTGTGAACCACAAATATTGGCATGTACCTTTATTAAGGCAATCAAAGCTTCCTCGGGGTTAAGGCATCACATTGATACTCCTACGGTAGAGGGTGTCACCTAAGATGATGAAACAAGATGACTTTTGGGGTGATATCGATGAGGAGGACTCCTATTTTTAGGTAGGTGAATATGTCATGGTACCAAGGATCACCGAGACCAACAATTTCACACACGAACTCAAAATATAGTACCTTGAAAGCTGGTATGAGAAACTTCTCTACAAGGAATTCATGTTTATGGACATTCCTTGAGATCTCTAGCAATGATCCAATTGTAGCCATAGCATTAGCTGCTCTGTTGTTTACCCTCGGTATCTGCTCAAATGTTATGTCAATGAAGAACTCCTTGAGATCCTCCACCAGATTCTTGTACAGGGTAAGTTTGTCATCCTTAGTTTGGTATTCATCATTGACCTAGTTGATAATTAGTTGTGATTCTCCATAGACTTTGAGTGCCATGATTTTCCATTGTATTGCAATCTGAAGTCCTATGACAAGAGCCTCGTACTCTGCAATGTTATTGGTGCAAGGGAAAGATAACCTGTATGATTTTGAGATA
Source organism: Sequoia sempervirens (assembly GCA_007258455.2). Taxonomy (NCBI): domain Eukaryota; kingdom Viridiplantae; phylum Streptophyta; class Pinopsida; order Cupressales; family Cupressaceae; genus Sequoia; species Sequoia sempervirens. The sequence continues at coordinate 26,142 of VDFB02107303.1, read as the reverse complement.
CAATCCCCTTGCGGTGTGATGAAAAGGACTCCTACTCTTGACCCATGCTATGTGTATGATCCATAAAAACCTTCCAATGATATGTTGCACTAAGGTTGAAAATGGACTCATCTAGAAATTATGATACTAGTGAGTTCTTGGCATATATAGGTGCCTCGACAAGTTGATCTATAGTTACCTATCCCTTGATGGCTTTTTGCTCCACATATTCAATGTCGTATTATGTCCAGATCATGACCCACTTATCCATTCATCCTATGAGCATTGCTTTAGAAAGAAGATACTTTAGGGGGTCTATCTTGGCGATGAGATTTATCTGATGAGCCAACATATAGTGCCTAAATTTTTGTGAGGAAAACACTACTACTAGGCAAGCCTTCTCAATGAATGTGTAGTTTCGCTTATGTCCCACTATGGTTCTACTAATATAGTAAATATCTCTTTCCTTCCTTGTTTCATCATGTTGAGCTAGGAGATCCCCAAGTGTTGTCATCATAGCTGATATGTAGAGAATCAATGGTTTGTTTTAGATTGGTGGCATGAGGACTGGAAGTGTTAGCAAGTTTTACTTGATTTTATTGAATGTCTGATCGCATTTCACATCCCATTTGTATGCTACCCCCTTGTGGAGTAGATGAGAATATGGGATGTTTTTATCTACTAACTATGCTATGAATCTACAGATTGATTGGAGCCTTCCCTGCAAACCTCCTAACTATTTCAGTTTTTATGGTGCTTTCATGTCCAAGATTTCTTTGAATTTAGCAATGTCTATCTCAATTCCCCTCATCGATACAATATACCCTAGGAGCTTTCCTGATTGTATGCCAAAGACACATTTCTTGGGATTGATTCATAGCTTATATTCTTCTAATTTGTCAAAGATTGGGCCCAACGTTGATATGTGGTCTTGACATTTTCTTTATTTGGCTAGTATGTCATCGACATAGTCCTCTACAAATTTTTGGATCATGTCATAAAAAATCATAGTCATAGCCCTTTGGTATGTGGGTCCAGCATTCTTCATCCTTCACGATCATGATCTAGTTGTATCCTAAAAACCCATCCATCAATGATAACATTTTGTGCCTTGTCATCAAAGCTACAATCATGTCTATGTTGGGAAGAGGGAAATCATCCTTAGGGCATGGTTTGTTTAGGTCCCTAAATTCAATGTAGACTCAGATGCCCCCAATGGGCTTAGAAATAAATACAAGGTTGGAAAACCATTCAAGATAACCAATGGATTGCATGAATCTAGCATCAAGGAGTTTCTATAGCTCATGTTTCACTAATAAAACAATTTGTGGATGCATCTTTCTCAATTTTTTTCTTACTAGTTTTGCCTCTAGAGACTGCTAGATGATGAACTACTACCTATGGATCAAGGCCTAGCATGTTAGCGTAGGTTCATGCAAAATTCACTTTCCTTTCTTTTAGAAATGCAGCTATATTTTCTTGTTCCTCAGTCAAAAGGGATTCAACATAGAAAGTGATGTGCAGGGTTTCTTCAGTTCTTGAATTCACTGGATTGCATTTTTTTGCTAGTACCTCTAATTTTTCTTGATGGATGGCACTAAGG
>VDFB02107303.1:0-24540 GCA_007258455.2 Sequoia sempervirens | reverse complement strand
TATACCCTAGGAGCTTTCCTAATTGTACGCCAAAGACACATTTCTTGGGATTGATTCATAGCTTATATTCTTCTAATCTGTCAAAGATTGGGCTCAACGTTGATATGTGGTCTTGACATTTTCTTTATTTGGCTAGTATTTCATCTACATAGTCCTCTACAAATTTGTGGATCATGTCATAAAAAATCATAGTCATAGCCCTTTGGTATGTGGCTCCAACATTCTTTAACCTGAATGGCATCATGTTCCAACAGTTGGTGCCCCATGGACAATTGAAAGTTGTTTTATGTTGGTCATCCTTCGCGATCATGATCTAGTTGTATCCTAAAAACCCATCCATCAATCATAACATTTTGTGCCCTATTGTCAAAGCTACAATCATGTCTATGTTGGAAAGAGGGAAATCATCCTTAGGGCATGCTTTGTTCAGGTCCCTAAATTCGATGTAGACTCAGATTCCCACAGTGGGCTTAGAAATAAGTACAAGGTTGGAAACCCATTCAAGATAACCAATGGATCGCATGAAGCTAGCATCAAGGAGTTTCTATAGCTCATGTTTCACCAATAATACAATTTGTGGATGCATCTTTCTCAAAAAATTTCTTACTGGTTTCACCTCTAGATAGACTGCTAGATGATGAACTACTACCTATGGATCAAGGCCTGGCATGTTAACGTAGGTTCATGCAAAATTCACTTTCCTTTCTTTTAGAAATGCAGCTATATTTTCTTGTTCCTTAGTCAAAAGTGATTCAACATAGAAAGTGATGTGCAAGGTTTTTTCAGTTCCCAAATTCACTGGATTGCATTTTTTTGCCAGTACCAATAATTTTTCTTAATGGATGGCACTAAGGGGAAGATTGGATCCATCATCCTTTGGCACCTCAAAGAGGTTTTCACCATTGGATATGTCTTGTTGGATGTTTTGGTTGTGTTGCTGATATGTGGTTGTCATTGATGTCAACACTATTAGCATTAATGCATTTGAAGTTGTATATGTCAAGGATATTGAGAAAATTGTAATTAAATGAGTTGTAGTTGTTAGTTGTAGTAAAGTTTAGTCTGTCAGTGATTTCAATACATTGGTGCTCAGAGGTTGTGGACTAAAGGGTTTCTTGTCGAGTATATCTAGTTTATCCACAGAGTTTCAGAGATCCATGTGAAGATTTGATCAAGTTATGAAGATTTGTATTCTGATAGTCTTTATGTTACTTTAGTTTGTGTTCCTGAATGAAGATGATTTGATTTCAGTTAGTTCATTTGTTACAAATGCTTCTCTGGTGATTCATGATGTTTTTGGATGTTTCTATATCGTTCTCTATCTGTGTTTCATGTCTACATTGATCGTTGTGCTTGTGATCCTAGATTTTCTCTTGCTTATTCATGTTTTTCATGTTCTTGGCCGACAAGGTGTTTGTAGCATGATGTGTATCTTCGAGGATTAATTTTTGAAGGTGGTTCATGTTCAAAGATGTTATTTTGGGTCTTCACTAATTTCTGGCCGACCTTGGTTGATTTGCATTAATAATTGTTATTGTTTTGGCCCGACAATTTGTTATCATTTTATTATTTTCATTAAAGCCAACATGTAGCGGTTTAATTTCTTGTTGGGGCTATATATAAGTGACTATCTATTTCATTAGAAGTATGCCAAATGTGTGTGTGCACGAATAAAGTTCTAAATCATTCGAAGGCCCAAAAAATATTGAAGAAGAGTGAAGAAAAGTGAAGAAGTATTCATGTGCTCAACCAGAACTGTGATCAAGCATTAGCAGATGCTATTTTATCAGTTCAAATCCCTGCAAATGTAATATGAATCTTTTTTCAAGAAAATTTATCTTCCTTTGGGTAGTAAACCTTGTTGTAATTGAGCAGTGAGCTCTAGGCAGTGTGTCTGAATGCATTTGCATTCCCCACTCATATTTCTTTATACTTTTAATAGGGTATAATCTTGTGGACTAACCTCCACCATGGTTTTTCCCCTAACAGGGTTTCCACGTAAAAAATCTTGGTGTTGTGTGTGTTTTTTATATGTTTTTGATTTATGCTTTCATGATTAATAATCAGATATGAGAATAAGCTTGATAAAGTTAATAAGTTTTAATTTTTTGGGACAACTGATTCACCCCCCTCTTAGTTGTATAACCTTGTGTTGCCAAAAATTGGTATCAGAGCAAGTTCCTTGGAAGAATTTTAATAGCTTGAGGTGATCCAGAATAGCGACATACAAGAAGGATAGTCTGAGATTTGATGGAAAAAATTATTCCTTGTGGAATACTTGAATGGAGTGCCATCTGAGATGCATTGGTGAACCCTACTAGAGCATTACAAGTAATAGGTATGTTATACCTCAAAATGGTCCTACTACTACTGCTGAGATTAGAGATGTTGAGTACAATATCAAGGCTAAGGAAGCATTGTTGAGTGCTTTGATTGATACTAAGATGACTAATGTTATGGATTTGAAGACTGCTTATGAGATCTAGAAAAAGTTGGAAACTTTGTATGAAGGTGATGCTAATGTGAAGATTGCTAAGTTGTAGAGTCTGAAAGGGAAATATGAAATGTTGGGAATGGGTGATAATGAAAATATTACTACTTTCATGCAAAGAGTGAATGAACTTGTGTGTGGAATCAGATGTGTTGGTGGACAGTTGGAAGAATTAGAGATTGTTGCTAAAGTGCTTAGATCTTTGCCTGTTGCTTACAAATTCAAAGCTATAGCTATTCAAGAGCTCCAGACTATGACAAATGTTACTTGAGATATGTTGATTGGTAAGCTTACAGCTTTTGAGTTGAGTGAATTTGGTGATGCCCTTCCTAATATAGAGTCTGCATTCAAGGCTACTACATCTAGAAAAGATAAACAAAGATATGATCTGGGAGAGAGTTCTTCTAGAAATACATTCAAGTATGAAGAAGAAATGAGACAACTTGAAGAAGAAGAAAGAGAACTAGATGAGCTTGAAGAACTTATTGTGAAAAGAGAAGCCAGAGGACAAGGTAAGTATAAAGGAAATTTTCCTATTAAATGTTTTTCTTGCAATAAGATAGGTCATTTTGCATCAAGGTGTCTGGAAAGAGTTTCTAAACCAAGACATAACAAGCCTAAATTTCAAAAGAAGTGTTATTATGTTAGATGATGTGAAGGGAAGCGGTCAAAATGGATGAATCTGATAAAGGGAATGCAAGTGCCGATGAATGGGTATTTATTGCTATCAAGAAGAATAATCATGTGTCTACTAAATCTAACAGTTGTACAAATATGGAGAAAGCCCTAGTTGCTTGAGTTGAAGAAAAAGATGGATGGGTGATTGATAGTGGACGTTCACATCACATGATAGGAGATGCGCGTTTTGGTGAGCCCGGAAAAGTACGATTTATGGTGTTGCGGAGATTTGGTGATAACAAAATCGGGTGTGATTTGTGGCGCAGGGATTCATTTTCCTTGGATGGTAAGAACACACCGATGATTGTCCTATAGCGTGGAAGGTCCTACATAATATTTTAAGTGTAAGACGTGATGGTTGATAAGGGTTACAATCTTCAATTCAAGGATGGAAAGTGCAGAATATTGGGATGTTCTAGAAATGTGATTGCATCAAGTACAAAAACAAGAGGTAATATCTTTCATTTGAATGCTGCTAGTAAAAGTTGTTTGATTGCTCAAGTTGATGAAAGTTGGTTTTGGCATAGAAGAATGTGTCATGTTAATTTTGACAATATTATCAAGATAAGTTCTACTCAGGCAGTGAGAGATCTTCCTGTTGGTAAAGCCAAAGTTACATGCAAGGAATGTTGCTGGGAAGCAAACTAGAACTCATTTTGAAGCAAACAAGTAATTCTAAATGAATTGTTGGAGCTTGTGCATATTGATTTGTGAGGCCTCTATAGTAAAATTTTGCCAAGGTTGCGTGTATTTCATGTTCCTTATTTATGATTATTCAAGAATTATGTGGACTACTTTCTTAAGGGAGAAATCTGAAGCATCGGAAAAGTTCAAGATCTTTAAGGCTATGGTTGAGACAGAGACTAGTCTGAAGATTAAATTTCTGAGATCAGATAGAGGTGGTGAATTCACTTCCGCTGAGTTTAATTATCTACCGCTGCACTTCTACAAAAATGGAGTTGCTGGCTAAGAACATGACAATTCAAGATGTTGCTAGAACTATGATGCTCGAAGGAAATGTTCCTCATAGCTACTAGAGAGAAGTTGTGAGTATTTTTGTTTACATCCTCAACTGGGAACAAGTCAAAGGTGATACTGGTAAGACCCCTTTTGAGCTATGGACTGGTCATAAGCCTACTGTTAAATATTTCAAAATCTTTGGGAGTAAATGTTATATCAGAAGAGATGAAGATTTAGGAAAGTTTGATGCTAGAAGTGATGAAGGAATCTCTTTGGGTTACTCTACTAAAAGAAAGTCCTACCGGTGCTACAATAAGAGATTGAAGAAAATGGTTGAAAGTGCAAAGGTCAAGGTTGATGAAGACATAGCTAAACCATCCAAAACCCGTGGATATGATTCTGATGATCAGAATGATAGTACAAACAAAGGAAAGCAAGTTCAGACTTCAAATCATTCTAGTGAATCAAGAAGATCAAGAGGAAGGAGAAAATGGTCAAAGAGTAGAAGAGAGATAAGAAGAGCCTGAAATTCAAGAACATCCTAAGACTCCAAGGTATGTAAGATTAAATCATTCAGAAGATCACATTATTGGTGATAAGAACAAAGGTGTCCAGACTAGGAGAAATATTGAAGAAGAATAATGTTTGATTTCAAAGACTGAGCCTACTAATGTAAATGAAGCATGTAAAGATGAACATTGGGTTGAAGCAATGAAAGAAAAGCTACAACAAATTGAGAAGAATGATACATGGATCCTGTTCGACCTAAGGATAAAATGTCATTGAACTATACCGTCTTTAGAAAAATAAATGAGCGCGCAGCGGTTAAAACCGGAAAGATTGGTGTGTAAGGGATATTCTCAAATGGAAAGAATTGATTTTGAAGAGACCTTTGATCCTGTTGCTAGAATTGAAGTTGTGAGATTGTTTCTTGCTTATGCTGCTTATAAAGACTACAAGGTTTATTAGATCGATGTCAAGTCAACATTTCTAAATGGTGAGTTGGAAGAAGAGGTGTATGTTGAAAACGTGATGATTTCACCGATTGATCAGGAGATGGTTTGTTTGCTGAAGAAAGCAATTATGATGACTTAAGCAATCCCCTAGAGCTTGGTATATGCTAGATTGGATAAGTATTTGCTAAAACTTGGATTTAACAAAGGTATTGCTAATAGTAACTTGCATTTCAAGATTGATCATGATAAAGATTTGATTGTTGAAGTCTTTGTTAATGATATCATTTTTGGAGGAGATGATAGTTTGTGTATGAATTTTTCTGATGAGATGAATAGTGAGTTTGAGATGCCTATGATTGGAGAGATTAAATTTTTTGGGATCGCAAACATATCAATTAGATAAAGGATCTTTATATCTCAATCCAAGTATGTGAGCACCGGTAAAAATTGGTATGGAAGATTCAGCCATTTGGTACACCCATGGTGACCGGGGATGTGTTGACAATAGATGATATAATTTTGAAGGAAAATCGACTAGATACAGATCAATGATTGGTGGATTGTTGTATTTAACTCAAACTAGGCCTAATATCATGAATGTTGTGTGTATTGTTGCAAGATTTCAAGTTGATCCTAAAGAATCTCATGTGACTATTGTGAAGAGAATTTTTAGATACTTGAAGGGAATAGTTGATTTTGGTCTATGGTATCCTAAAGATGATGATCTTACTTTGATTTCCTTTATTGATGTTGATTGGGTTGGTGATGTGAATGACAGAAAACGTACTAGTGGTGGTACATTGTTCTTGGGAAAGAAGTTGATCTCATGGTTAAGTAAAAAGCAGAATGCCATTTCTTTATCTACTGTAGAGGTTGAATACATTGTTGCTGCTAACAATTGTACTCAAGTATTATGGATGAAGCAGATGTTGAAGGATATCAGAGTTGTGTATGATGAGCCTATTTCTATATTATGTGATAATTCAAGTGCTATTAACATTTATAAGAATCTTGTGTTGCATTCAAGGACCAATCATATATCTATCAAGTTTCACTTCTTGAGAGAGAAGATGAGTAAAAAGGAAGTCAAATTGGATTATGTGCCTACTAAGGAGCAGATTACAGATATATTTACAAAGCCACATTTCCTAAGGATAATTTTGAGTATCTCAGAGGGAAGTTAGGGGCGATTACGCCTCCTAATCGAAACTAAGATCCATTGCATAGCATCAGTCCATGATTTTCATATTCATATCTTGATCCAGATTGATGTTGTGGTGGCTGCTACTCAGGGGGAGTAGTCAGATGATTCAGATGTTCAGATATGTGGTTCATAGCTTAGAGATCTTTGTCATTGATGTCAAAGGGGGAGAAGAGCAATGTGAAAAAGCTTCTATGGAGAAGAACCTTGTGAGGAGAAAAGTCATGTGGAAGAGTTGAGGAGAAAAGAGTCAGAACCTAAGGGGGAGTAAGTGATGGAAATTGTTGCGTTGATGGTGTTTTTCACAACATGTGTTTCCATCAATTCCAAAGGGGAAAATTGTTGGATATTGTGGTTTTGTTGCTGATATGGAGCCTTTCGTTTGATAACACCATTAGTGCATTACCGCATCTAAGCTTTGCATATGCCGAGGATAATGAGAAAATTGTAAATGTGGAAATGAGCTGTAAGGTTGTCGCGGTTCATCATTTCTGAGTCTGCAAGCATATCATGATCAGAGGTTGTGACTAAAAGTGGCATCTTTTAGTATATCTAGTTTTATCCATACTTCGATTTTTAGAGATCCAGCAAGTGAAGATTTGGATTTCAAGCGCGAAGACTTTGTAATTACGCCTTCTATTACTTCAACTCTGTGTCTCCTTTGAATGAAGATGGCGTGATTTCAAATAATTCGTATTTGTTGTGATGCTTCTCTAGTGATTCATGATGTTTGTGTGGATCTTTGAGGACAAATTGAAAGGGTGGTTCGCGTTCAAATATTTTTATTTTGGTCTCACCTGTTGGGGTCAATTCCTGCTGATTCACACACAATTGCTTTTCATTTTCGTCTCCATAATTAGTTATCATCTTTATTATTTCACAAAGTCGTAACATGTAGTGCAGCTTAATTTTGCTGCGGATATATATAAGGACTTTATTCTACTCTGGAAGTGACATAAATGTAAAGTAAATAATGTTCTTAAATCATTTGAAGGTAGAGTAGAGTGTGAAGAAGAGTGAAGAAAAGTGAAGAAGTATTCATGTGCTCAATCAGAACTGTGATCAGGCATTAGTAGATGCTATTTTATCAGTTCAAATCCCTACGGATGTAATCTGAATCTTTCTATAAGACATTGTTTCTTCCTTTGGGCAGTAAGCCTTGTTGTAATTGAGTAGTGAGCTCTAGGCAGTGCACCTAAATGTATGCACATTCCCCACTCATATTTCTTTATACTTTTAATAGGTTATAATCTTGTAGACTAACCTCCACCGTGGTTTTTCCCCTAACAGGGTTTCCACGTAAAAAATCTTGGTGTTGTGTATCTTTCTAATGTGTTGTTGATTTATGCTTTCATGGTTAATAATCAGATATGAGAATAAGCTTGATAAAGTTAATAATTTTTAAATTTCTAGGACAACTGATTCACCCCCCCTCTCAGTTTTCTGCCCTTGTGTTGCCAACAACATCCTTTATTTTTACTATTTTTGGGTCAGAAAGTGCCACCGTGTGGTTTTCACTTAGAGACCTAGACGTTACTCTTAAATTTTATTTGTTATGAATAAGAGATTCAATCATTTCCCTGTGGTATGCATGTGTGTCCAACTCAATGCCAAATCTTGCTTTATGTTCTCCTTACAGTAGAGTATCCCTTAGTCCCATGAATTCCAAGAGAGCCCCATCATTTTCAAACATATCTAATATCGGTGGTCCTCGTTGGTCACTGTCTATGAGTTGGGGGTAAACGATTTTTAGTTCGGTGGCTTGGATATTTGACTCAAAAGACATGGTGGTGATAATAAAGAGATAGGAGTCCTCAAATAGCATGGGTGATTTAGATAGGGGATCCTCAAAGGGACAACTAAGCAATATGGGTACTGACAGGGAATCTTTTTCCATTTTAACAGAAGCACCTTTAACAAGTATGGTTAGCTTCGGAGGGATACATCCAAGGCCAAGATTCTTAGGGTGCTTCTTAGGAATGATGGGTTCAAACAAGTCATCATCATTTTTCCTAAGCTTCTCATTTTTTTATAGCCCCAACCAAACATTAATTGTAGACCTTTGTTGCTTTCTTCGATGGGGAGATCTGGTATAGGTCTTTCATCTTGATATAACAAGCTTGATACATCTTTCTCGTCTATCACCTCTTTGCTTAGGTCTCCATACTTTTTGAAGGTGGTGGATTCTATTTTGAAGGTTTGAGATTTTGTGTTGATTGGTTGTGGTTTTTCGTGAGATCTAGGAGATTGAGGTAATTCTCCTATCACAAAGGAACTCTTTTTCATTTTATAGTCCCTGCACCCATTATCTTGGATTATAGCTTTGACATCTGGGATGTTCTGAATAGTAGGTGTCTTTTTCTCAGAAGTGGAGGCTAAAGTGGATGGGTCAATATATGGGGATGTGGGTCCCTCATCATTTTTCAGAACTTGGGGGATCTTATAATACTTGGCATCTATATTTTTGCAAAAATAGAACAGTTTAGGATCGCCATGGATTGTGATCTCTTGGTTCTGGTAAGGGAATTTAACATATTGGTGGAAAGTGGATGCAATGTCTTGCATTTCATGGATCCATGGGTGCCCTAGGAGAATATTATAGGGGAGTTCAAGGTCAAGTACCTAGCAAGTAGTCTCCATGATTGTTGGCCCTACTTGGATAGGGAGTTGAATGGTGCCTTGAGACACCCGTTCTTTATCATCATAAGCCCTAGTATTGATACATTTTCCTTTTTTGATGGCATCTTCTGAGAATCCCAAATTCTTCATTAGTTGTAGGGTACAACTATTCAAACTCGCAACTCCATCCACCAAGACTCGTTTGAATTTTTTCTTGTGGACTAGGACTTCGAGATGGAGTGGATGGTTATGAGATAGTTGGATCAGAAGATCATGCTCAAAAAATGTGAGAAGATGTGGTGTGGTGATATGTCCAACCATAGCTTGAAATTGGTTAGCATCAAGGTCTATGGGCACAGAAGATGCATTCAATTCTCTCTAGAATGTCCCTATGTGCGGGCAAGATTTTAAGCAACTCCATGATGGAGATTTGGGTGAGGATATTTTTCAGTTGCTCCAAGATGTTGTAACCAATAGGGTTTGATTTTGTATTAGTGGCTAGTGCCTTGGGTGGTGGTGAAGGTCTTGGGATGGAAATTTTTCCACTACATGTGGTGACTCCACACTCAGCTCTAGGTCCTTTGATATCGACAATTGTTACCCATTCATCCAAGGATGTGGCAATATGGTCATAGATATGGTTCAAATTGTGGTAAATTTTTCCTTTACCTTTATTTTTTCCTTTATTGTGATCTGACATCAAATTCATGTATATTTTGAGATCTTGATTCCCTGTGGGTTGTTCAATGGTTATAACTTTATCATCAATGAGATATTGGATCAGATTCTTGAGTCTCATACAACTAGTTGTTGTGTGTCCCTTTATTTTGTGAAAGTCACAAAGGTGCTTCTCATTATACCATGGTGGTTTAACTTGAGGCTCTTGGTAATTTTCGTAAACAAGGAGTGTGATGAGATTTGTATGTACTAGCTATTGCATGATAGATTCAATTAGTTCCCCAAGTGGTGTATATTTTTGTTTTGGGGGATATCTATTCTTTGGGGGTGGTCCCCCTTGAGCATTTACGTTGTTGACAGTTTGATTGTTGGGTTGTTGTTGTGATTATGGGTTGGTTTGTGGGGTGTTTTGTGTGTTGATTTGTTGTTATTGGTATGTTTGTGTAGCATAGAAAAAATGTATCTTTGAAAATTTTCACACTAATTTGGGTCTTTCTTATGGATGTTGGCCTAGTTTTTCCTATATTTAATGTTGCGATGTGGTCAACACATTCACATTAGGTATTGGACCCTTGTGAATCAATAAGAACTTTATGATTCCTTGTAAAAGTGTTGTGAAATATTGTAACCCACTTTCACACTTTTCTAGGACCTTTTTACTATAATTTACTTAAATAACCCCTTTTTTATCATTTACCAAGCCTTATTTCAAAGTTTTGTAAAGTGTTGTAACAAACTTTCACGCTTTTCTAGGCTTGTCATCAGTAATTTGACCCTTTCTTATGCTTAATTTGCCCCATTATACACTTATAGGCCCTACTTAACTTTATTTTTTAGAATAATCCTGTTAAACATCATTTAATAAACCTTAATTTTAGACACCCACTTAAAATGCCTAAGTGGGTCCAATTCTCCGCTAGGGGCGAATTAGTCCCATTTGGCTCAAAAATCAAAATTATTTTAAAGTTTTGGTGGGATATTATTCTTTATGCCTTGAGGTCAGCCTGTGATGTGGTATTTTTGGGAAATTTTGCATAATCAAGTATAAATATAGGGTTTTCCCTCTCATTTAACCCCCAATTTCATTCACTAATTCACTCAAGCATTCCATCATTCACTTTAGCATTCTAGGCATTTTCAAGCATACATCTATTGGAGCTTCTACTTACATATCTTCAGATTTCTACTTCAAGGGTTTGGTGAATTGTAGCATTGCATGTTGTTCATTCATCATTCTCTTTTCATTTCATTTCATTTCATTTTCAACGGTTTAATTATCAAACCGGGGTTTGACCAAGGAAAACCCCTATTCACTAACCCTTAACCGTTTCCCCCCTCTTTGCATGTGTTTTGCAAGTCTTGTGTGTAGATTTTTCAAAGAGAAAGGTGTGAAAAGTTGATAAAAAAATTTCAAAGTCATTCAAAGTGGTCAAATCCATAATAGAAGCTTGGAGAACACCTACAGGTCAGATTCTGCAGTTTCGGATAGAGAAACCTGTTAGGAGTTAAAGTGCAAAATGGGAGCTACAGATTACATCTTTGAATTTCCAAAAATTTGGAAGTGGAGTAAGTTTCCATCAGTGGAAAATTAGTCCCACTGCTAGGCCTGAAAAGTGGTTCTACAATTCTGAGTAACCTTTTATCTAAAACCTATTCCGACAGAATTTCCTTGAAACATGACTAAGTCACCTAGCTTGGCGTAAGTGTCCCAGTGGGCTTCAATAGTGATTTCTACAGGATTTCAAAGCTCCTCTACATCACTTTCTAGTTTCTAGGTGCACCTCTTAGTTTCATTAATTTTTGTCATAGTTTGCTTGTGTTCTTAGTTCATTTTACATATCACAGTGTGTTTTCAAACATTTTGCATTTTCTTAGTTTTGCATTAGTATTCAATCTCTTTTATTAGTTCTTTGCATCTAGGAAATTCCCCTTAGACATATTTCAATCATTTTTGGATTGGAATCTCAAGGGAATATTTTTGAGTGAGCCATTAAGGTTTTTGGGATACCTCTCTCCTTTTAGGTGCAAAACCCTAGAAGTGTAAGAGAGTCCCAAATTCCAAAAATCTATGGTTCAGTTTGCTATTATGTATTTTTCCTTGGGGAAATGATAAAAACCTTAGTGTCAATGACACCATAATTAGTAACATTCTTGTTCTTGGCCCACGTGCGAGGTTTGTCATTGTAACTTGTCGATGGTCGATTGTCTTGATACACAGTTGTGCCCCCTTGTGCTATAAGGGCTCTTTCAATGTTGGGCGCTTTGGGGATCAATTGGTCATATGTTGTTATGCATTGAATTTTCAAGTATAAATACAAGCTCCCTTCAAGGTTGGAGGTAATGGTCTCAATTTTTTGTTCCTCTGGCATGGACCATTTTCTCTTGTTGGCTCTAGATCTCCATCATTGTAAGAAGGCAACAAATTTCTCTCCTTTAGCTTGTTTGAGGCCAAATAGTTCTTCTAGGCTTACCTCCATGTCTAGGTTGAAGGAGTAGTTTTTGATGAATAAATCCATGATTTCTTGGAATTTTTTGATTTTGAGAAGTAAGCGAGAGAGCCATTCCATTGCAGGACCATCCAAGCTTCGAGGAAAAAGCCACATAAGATAAGAATCATCATAGGCTACCTCCATGCAATGTACATGAAACTCTTTGATGTGGTCCTCGGGATTTCCTTTCCCATGATATTTGTTGAATTTTGGTATTTCGAATCCTTGTGGAAATGGAACCATAGCAATGCTTCTATCAAATGGATAGGGACACAAATTTCCCTACATGTGCAATTTTTTTACTTTTTCAGATTAGATATCTTGTATCTATTGTGAGAGCAATTTGACCTGCGTAGAGAGGTCATTTTGTGGATCTAGTGGTGGGATGTGCATGTTTTGGGATGGTATGTTTTGTTGGATGAAGGATGGGGTGGCTTACGTGTTTGTGTTCAAGGCATTTTTCTACATGTTCATGAAAGGTTGTTGTAAGTTTTGTTGTGTCACCAATGCTTGTTGGTATGCTCGGTGTTGTTGTTGTGCCAACAACACTTGTTGTTGTTGTTGTTGTTGAGCCAATAGCTCTTTTTGTTGGGCCTATTGTTGTTAGGCTATCAATGCTTCTTGTTGTGTGTGTTGCTGCAAGGCTTGTTGGTAGGGTTGTTGTTGTAACAACACTTGTGATTGTTCTTGTTGTGCTTGGTATTGAGCTTGTGCTTGTGCTTGAGCTTGGGCTTGAACTTGAGCTTGGGCTTGCGCTTGCACTTGTTGTTGTGCCTATTGTGTGGCCTACTACTATTGTAGAAAAGCTTGTGCTTATGCTTGTGCTTGTGCTTGTGCTTGTGCTTGTGCTTGTGCTTGTGCTTGTGCTTGTGCTTCTGCTTCTGCTTCTACTTCTGCTTCTGCTTCTGCTTTTGCTTCTGCTTTTTCTTTTGCTTGTGCTTTTGCTTGTGCTTCTACTTGAGCTTGAGCTTGTTGTGCTTGATTTTGAGCTTGATCTTGTTGTTCTTGACTTTGTTGCAAGGCCTTTTGGTAAGCTTGTTGCCTACTTTTAAGGTGATATTGTATTGATTTGTTGTATTTGGATTCAGTGGTGGAGGTGGGGGATTTTTTGGGATGGTGTGAGATGTTGTGATGAGAGTTGGTTGGGGTGGTTGTTGAGGTGTTTTTTGAGTGATGACAAGGGGTTGTGTGGTAGATGGTATGGTTGATATTCTTAGTCCTTGGGAGACCATGTTTTGGGGTGTTTGAGGTGTTGTAGATGATGTGATGATTGGCTGAGATTTTTGGATTGGTTCCACTTTGTGGTGTGACATGCTTAGAGGATTTGGTATGATAGACATGTCGATTTGATTTGTGCTTGGGGGATTGATTGAATTTTATTGGCTTTGAGTTGATGTGTTGGATGAAAGGAGTTTCCCTATACCTTGGATTTGATGTGGATGTTGATGTCAAAAAAGGGAATGGTGGGAATATTTGAGGTGTGTTCCCTTGTGAGATGGAAGCATTGAAAGTACTCACTTGTCCAAATAAATTGACTTTTCCTTGTGACACAATGGGGAGAGAGCCTTACATATCGAGAGGATATGTCGATGTTACAGAAAAGGTGGAGGGGTTGTTTGTATCATGGAAAATGAGTGGCACATATGGATGTTTTGGTTCTTGTGGGATGATGCTAGGCATACCCAAGATTGTGTTGGCCTCTAAATTTTGGTTGTTGACAAGTGGGTTCCCTTGAAGGGATTGAAGTAATGAAATTTCCTTGGTGATCATAGGTTGACTTGGGGCATGTGATGATGATGGTTGTATGATGGGTTGGGTGATGTTTGGGAATGAAGGAATGAATTATCTTTGAGGCATGTTCCCAAAGTATTGTTCAACAATAGTGGTCGCATCAAAATCAGAAGGGATTTTAGCCCTATAAATATCATAATAAACCCATTTATTCATTTTATTTTAAATAGGATTCGTAAGAGAAAGATAAAATCGATTGATATGTCATCGATCATATTGACATAGATCGAACAATGATAGTAATTGACTATATAGGCACTCCATAAGTAATAGATATAGATATAAGTAATTTATATGGAAGGGATTGAACCCATAGTATCTTATTAACAATAATGCCGCCACTCGGATTCGAACCGAGATGCTCTAGCACTGCTTCCTAAGAGCAGCGTGTCTACCAATTTCACCATGGTGGCTTAGCATTTTAGTATTGTTTAGTCACTATATTAGACTATTAAGTCCAAGGCACATTAGCGTAGTACTCCTATTCAAACCCGGGGTTTGAACTGACTTTCTTATCCCAGAAGGATAGATGGGGTGATTAAGGTGAGATTGAATGTAGATCAAATTTTCTATTCATTCATGGGATCTGGGCGGTCCTGGGTAGCCAAGTATTTTGGCTACTCTTTTCTCGAGAATCCATACATATCTTATCAGTGTATGGAAGGCTATCTCTCGAGAACGGGCTGAAGTTCTTATTATTAAGTAAGCCTAAATGTGTAAAAAAGCACCTAACAACGCATCTTCACAGACCAAGAACTACGAGATCACCTTTTATTCTAGGGTGACGGAGGGATCATATCATTCAAGTCTTTTCATGCTTTTTTCGTAGGATGCGGGAAATCTATAGTATAGGATTCTTATCCAGCCGGGAGACTACTTCTAGTTATAAGAAGAGGAGAAAAAATATTGGAAATACTTCCTTAGTCTTAGTATAATTAATACCTATACATGATTCATCTATTGACAAATCATCAAAGAATCCTTTCAAAATTTTTGACTCTGAGAAGGAATAAGATTCTTTTGTTCGATCTGATTCTTTTTGTTCAATTTCTTCTTGTTGCATTGGATTTTGCTTTTCCAATTTATCCATTGCTCTTTTTATAGCTTGGATTTCTTCTTTATAGCCTTCGATTTCTTTAACTCTTTTTTTCCTCTCTACAATTATGTATTGTTCTGATTTTGAAGAGAAATCCAATTCTTCTGTTTGAACTAAATTCTTTTCTAGTTGCTCAATTTTGCTTTCTAGTGCCTCAATATCAATAACTGAGTTTTTAATAAGTACCGATTTCCTCCGTTCATCAAGGTTTTCAAGTTGTTCCCAAGATGAATCAATCTCCCATTCAATGTTATTCAATTCCTTCTCCGAAGGACTTTCCCAACTTATTGTTCCTTGGTTCTTTAAGATTCGATCATTTTTATGATTCAGATTTGTGTTAGACCTGGATAAAATCCAAACATGTTTTTTTGGATCGAGAAAACGACGTTGATATCTCCTTTTGTCTTTTGGCAAAGACATAAATAGATGCGGAACGAGCAACAAATTTTCCTTTCTAGCTCCAAAATGTTGTACAGATGGAAATATCTTCATCAAATTATATGATGATTTGTCTCTTTCAATTAAAGCTCGAGTACTTAAAAAATAGAAAAGTAACGGCAATGCTATTATCATTACAGCTTTTCTTGCTTGACGTTTGAAAACAAATATACGTATATCCCGTATAAGCAATGTACTAAGAATCCGAAAGTCAAAAAGCTTAACAACACTTTCTCGACCAGAAAATATTTGACTTAGCAATCTCACCAAATTAGATTCGTTCCATGGAACGAATATTTCCATCATGTTATCTTTAAATTTCGACTGAACGCTAAAGAACCAAACTCTTTCTCGGTTCTTTTCGATAGGGTCCATAGACCACGGTTTTTTGGGTTTCTTCATTGTTTTTTGTTTAATAAATAATAAATAAAATGTTTAAAAAAGAATATAATGAGTAAACAATGCAATATTTAGACATTAATAATATAATACCTACTTCAATATAGATACCAAAATCTTTTTTAGTGTGAAAGAGGAATAATATAACATATAAACGATTCTATATAATAGAGTAAAAAATGGATAGATAGGTATCTGTTATACCAAACCAAATAGACCAAAAATGAATTAAAGAAGTCTCGTTCTTTTCTAGTATACCCGTCGTTCTAAATGTTCTAAATAGGGTAGAAAAATCCTATTTTATTTTTGGTCTATTTAGAACATTTAGAACGACGGGTATACTAGAAAAGAACGAGACTTCTTTAATTCATTTTTAATTCATTTAATCTTATCTATCTGTATTGTCCATTAATTATCATTTTATCTACCATTTTATGGTATAGAAATTGCTAACAATCCCAAGTCTATTTCTTATTGAAAATTAGAAACATAAATTAGAAATAAATTGGTTAATCTGAATCCATACTTATTATAATAAAATTCACTTTTTTTAGTTCTGCTTTATCATAGCATCCATGGCTGAATGGTAAAAGCACCCAACTCATAATTGGGAAGTCACGGGTTCAATTCATTGCTAAATGCCAACATGTATTGCATGGGATTGAGCCTCATGACTGTGTTGACAATCTTGTGTGTTTCAGGATTTTTAACTACTTCCAATATTTCATCTTGGGACATCCCTTTGAAGTTGTTGGTGACATCCTCCACTTGGAAACCTACCTCTTGAATATTTTATGGTAGCTGAGAGGGATTAAGTGGAGGGTGATAGATTCCCTAGGGTTGAATTCTGATGCAGTTTTACTTAAATCACTTGAGGTAGATGTTTATTTGTTTTGCTCCATGATCTTGTGTTGTGACCTTGTTTGAACCATAAAATTGGGATAAAATTTTAGGAATATGGGAGGTAAACCTCTAACTCCTTTGGTTGATCTAAACTTTAGGTACAAAAAGAAAATCTAGGATTTTTAAGGATCAAATGATGATGGTGTGATAAATGAAGGGTGAATGATATGGATGTTTGAACTTTTGAGAACTTTGGAAGAATACTAGACCTTAGGATTTTGGAATTTGATTTTGATTTGGTTTGATTTGGATAATGGACTTGTATATCCCAAGATGTTAGATGTGATCTTGGGGTAAACTTGTCCAAAAGGGTGCTAATTTAACTAAATGTGTGAGAAATGATTTATCCCCATACACCTAGCCAAACAAGGTGATTTTGATTTGATTAAAGGATTTACCAAAATTATAGCATAGATAATTTTTCCAAAGTTCTAAAAGTTGTTTGTGAGGTGGGATTTGATGGATGATGTGACAAATGAAAGTGTTGGTTTGATCCTAGATGAACCTAAAAATACTTTGTTTATAAGACCAAGGTGTTGAAGAACATGTTATTCCCTAAAAAGTGTTTCAAATCCAAAAGACCAATCTTTGACTTAAATGAGGGGCTCAAATTGAGCATACATATCCATATTGTTGAGCGGAATATGTCTATAAAACCTTGTAACCTTCTTGTTTATCTTGGATTATTGTCTTTGGTTACACTTTCTAATGTATCTCTTGATAAATTTTTGAGTATGACTCCTAAACTTGAAGTTGTGGCATAAAGAATTTTGCTTTGGAATCTTGACTTTACGATAAATCATGAGAAAAAACACATATGTGGGGTTCAATTGTCTTTTAAATCTTGATTAAATGGATTCTTTTTACCACATCAACACATCTTACTTAAATTCCAAACTAAATGTCTTTCTTAACTCTTTTTCATTCCATAAGGTCTAATATGTGAAAATCAAAGAATCAAGGCCATAGTTTTCCTAGGTTGACTTTGGAGAGAGAAAATTGAGATATGGGCTCAAATATTTAGAAGCCTCTAAGTATAAAAATCCCTAGGGACAAGCAGTAATAATTGGACTCCTCAAGGATATTTTCTCTTTCCAAAGGGTTTCAAATTTTGGTGACTTTTAAAAAAAAAAAATCAATGTTTGAGATCCGAGCAATGTGTTTGATTGAATCACAAATTGTACAATCCTAGGCTACAAAGATACTACTTGTTGAGTCCCCACTCATATTTCTCCAAACACTAAGACAAAGTGAACAGTTAGAGATTTGGCAACACTGGCTCCCCTCCATGGCACACACTTCTCAGGACCACCAAATCTCAAAATCTTGAAGATCCAAAGATCCTAAGGATTTTTTTTCTACTTTCAATAGTACAAATGTGGGGTAGCTTCAAAACGACCATTCATGCACTAGCAAGCATAAAGGATTTTGGTCACTAAACAAGTTGGTTCTTAGTTCGGATACTCAAGGACATGGCACCTTGTGAGCATCCAACAAGACACTAAAGGCTTTAATCAATCCTACTAGGGGCTCGTATACTTTTTATGGTAGTACCCTATTTTGAATGACACTATACGAATAAGACCTACATACCATGAGGACTTGACAGTTTAGTCTTATCCATTTATGTATTGGCTTCAAGCGAAAAAACCGGTTGGAGTCACCTTCCAGTTCTCCTTTCAAATGTGTCTCTTAGGTAGGCCCCTCTAAAAGTGAACAAAAGTGAGGGAGAAAAATTGTAGTTCGACCACCTAGTTGGTGTAAAGAGGAAGGAGGGAACACACACAATGTATTTTCCTCACACTAGCATGGGGATCAATTTTAGATCCAAATTGAAATGTGTGGGTGATTTAAGACAACTAATGTCAATGGAAAGATTTTGATTCTCAAGATCGTCGAGTTGCGCGAGAGAAGTGCATAGGCATTCAAGTGACAAGGATTGCAAAAAATTACAAATCAAAGAAAGCACGAGTTATTTTTAATCCCCAAAGTAAAAGTGAGTTTATTTAAGCACCAAAAGCTAAGTATAAATTTGTCTTGTTCAATTTTAACCCACAAAGCAATGTCTAGTAAGTTCCTAATGTTCAATTTTAGTCCAACTTTGACAAAGCTTGAGTTGATTGTTAATTTTAAGCCCAGAGTAATTCTAGTTGGTCCTAAAATAGAAAATAAAAAATAGAATTGGAAAGCCTAAGCTATTATAGTGAGCATTAAAAAATTCTTTTAGGTCTCCAAGTCAATTTTCCTCCTCTTCCTGCAAAGGTGACGTTGGGTAACAAAGGCGACACTCTACAACTGACAAAGGCAACACTGAAAAAACAAATGTGGCACTTTGGTCAAATGAAAAGGCAACACTCTGCAACAGGCGGAGAGCACGAATGTGGCACAATATCAAAGGCAACACTCTGTTAGAAAGCATTTTTAAGGAGAAAGTCAAGCAGAAAGAAGCAACATTATAGCAAAGGCGATGCAACAACAACATTCAAAGGCAACATGACATGACAAAGGTGGCACTGGAAACAAAGGAAACTTTTAGTGTGCAAGCAAAGGTGAGCATTGTATGCAAAGGTAGTGTTGTATCGAAAAAAAGTAGCGTTGCTCTCCTGTAGCTACAAAAAATGGTATTTTCAAGTGAAATTGTCAAAATAAAAAGGTTATCCCTCCTTCTAGCGCCAAAATGTGAACACCAAATCTACAATTAGCTAACACAAGACCAAAAAACACTATTTAATCATGTTAGAAACATATAAATCAAGCATTCCCTATGAGATTCTTAGCTAAATCAAGAAGAAAACATGAAAATGAGAGCATAAACAAACCAACGACAACATGCAATCAAATTAAAATAGATAAACCTTTGCCCCATAGGAGGATTGGTGCTCCTTTGATGTGGAAAGAAGCCCTTTCCCAATCCATTTGATAATCTTTGATGATGTTGATGATTCCAAGTTCCTAAAATGATGAAACAAGCTTCAAATGTGATGAAAAAGGTGAATGCTATAAGTGAAAATGCCTATAGTAAGAATGCGTCAAGTTGTGGATCCATATTGAGTAGAGGAAGCCTCTACTTATAGGAATCAAGGGTTGAAGAATGAGAGAAATTGGTGAATGTGGGATAAAAAAGGAACCAATGAGAATGTGACACTTTTCACAATTCTACTGGATAAGGGTGGAGCACATTTTGGGGAATGTGTTAGTAAAGGAGGATGTAAGAGGAACAAATGAGAATGGTTGAAGATTTGAAAGGTTGTAAGAAGAAGTAAATGAATATGGTCGAAGATTTGAAAGGATGTAAAAGGAGTAAATGAGGATGTAAGAGGAGTTAATGAATGTGTAAGAGGTTATTTAAAACCTTTGGAGGGAAATTGAATGAGGAGGTAGTTGGGAGGAATATTCCTTGGAATATGCCATTGTGAGGATAAACAGAGGAATTAGATAATTAAAATAAATTATTTTCATGTGCAACTTGGTTAGTTGACCATGGGTTGATTTAACTCTTGAGGAGTTAAAAGCTAGAGGATTTGTTAATGATGATTAGAAAGTGGTTTAGAGTTAATTAATTTAGAATTAATTAACTTGAATGGGTTAAGGGATTGTGACATTTGTTTTGATTTAATTTGATCAAATGAGAGGATTTGGGGGGATTTAATTAAATGATTTAATTTAATTAAATATGATGAACATTAGTCAAAAGAAAGGTGAATTAATCTAATAAATTTAATTATTTGATTAATAGCAGAAATTGTTGATTTTAACTAAATAATGTTTGATTATTTAATTAATTATTTAGTTTCAGGTGATTTAGGAAGAAATGGTGTTAATTAATCAGAATCAGATGCATAATATCAATCAATACTTTTTAAGTGTCTGCAAGTATGGTTGACATAAGAGCTCACGTAGTGAATATTGGACTTCACTAGCCCTTGTGTGTTTTCATTTGCTACTATTTTAAAAACTCACCTAATGAATCTCGGACTTCACTAGCCTATGTTGTTACTTATCAAGATCACCTAGTGAATATCATACTTCACTAGCCTATGTTGTTTCTTATCAAGATGACCCGGTGAATACTAGACTTCACTATCCTATGATTTTTTTTATGTATTCATGGCTCACCTAGAAAATATCAAACTTTTCTAGCTTGTGATTTATGGGTACCTTAGGTATAGATCCTAGTAAGAATTATGTGGATCATTCTATTCTATGATGTCATACCCCACCTTTTGTATTTGCATCATGTTTAAATTATGTTTGCATTGTGTTTTCAATATGTTTGCATCATGTGTGTTTTTCATTGTGTTAATTTTAAGTCTCCATTGTGTATGCTTTATGTTTTTCATTTTGCATGTTGCACCTCATGTGTGTGTTTTCCTTTGTCATTACTATTATGCCCTGCATAACCACCCCCATTTTGATTTGGAACAAAATGGGTCCCCCCTTCTCTTTTGGTTCTTTGCTTTTTGTTATTTTCTTTTCTTTTTGGAATTCTTTTGTTTTTCTCCTAATTTTTTTTGTTACGCTAATTTAAATCCAGATTTTCTCTTGCCTAAGTTGGTTTCTTTTTGCTGGAATTGATAAAATAATTGCCAGCAATAGGTAGTTTATTATAATATGTCTTATTTGCCGAGGACTAAATAAAGAGGCCTTTCTTTTTGCAAGATTAAATCCTCGCATGATTATATTTTGCTAGGGAGCTTTCGGTTGGAAGGCATCCCTCAATCCAGTTGGTCCTAAAAATCAGTTAAGGCAAAAGTTGGCAAGACCCCAGAGATGTCACAGCGAGTGAAATTCATGTCCAATCAAAAGTCGGCAAGACATCAGTCAAAGTCCTGGTGACTAGGAGCTTCCCTTCGGCATGAAATTTTCTTTCGAAGAAAAGTCTAGAAGAAGAACTAAATGTTTCACCCGATCAACGTGAAGTACACATACCGTGGGGAGATTTTTGACGGAGGTGGAAGTCAGCTGACTTCACGAAGTCTCACCGAATAGCAAGGATCGAGGTAACACTTCAACAAGAGTTATCTTTTCAGTGGAGGGTCTCCCCGAGTATTTTGCGTCTCACCGATCGGTTCATAAGTGAATGCCTCGGCCAAACAATCAGCATTTGGCATGTGGTCTTGGCAAAGTCTTTCGGTCTTGCCGACTGATGGTGAAGATTGCCCATCGCGGAGAGATTTGTTTGTCGGTATGAAGTCTCGGCGAGTCTGCAATGTGTCACCAACCACCGATGAAAGGTGTGCCCCTCGGCTAAAGACTTTCCTTCATCAAGAGGTCTCGGCGAATGCACTTGGTCATGCCGACAAGGAAAGGAGGAGCCCGGAGAAAGTTAGCGCTCGGTAAAAGGAGGCCTCGATGATGTAAAGTCCTCGCCAACGAGAAGGAAGTCGTGATAAAGAAAGGAAGCTGTAGGAAAGGTGATTTATTGAAGATGTTTACCGTAGTGAACTCTTCCAGAAGAGTAAAGCGGTATTGGAAAAGCGAAGGGCTCGGGGAGGAGAGAGCAAAGTGGCTATGATGTATCACGACCTCGGGATGTCACAACTGACTAATTGAACAACCCAGCAAAGGAGAGGACCTAGGTGTGAGGTCTAGAAAAAGGATATCACGACATGCAAGTGCCGCTTAGAAGAATAAAGCGGCATCCGGCATGGCACAATTTGAGCTTACTCTGAAGTCTTAGGCAGGAATCAGTGAGCTCGGGGGAATGAAAGGAAGGGCTACTAGGAAATCGAGTTGACAAAGGATCGGGGCCTTTGCCAAAAGGTCTTGGCGAAGAAAGAAAGTCACACCGAAACAAAGCGGGGCTCGGTAGGAAAAGAGGAGTTCAAGGTAAGATTTCCTCGAAGTGATGAAGTCTCCCCAATAGAAGAATGAGCGAGCGGGAAGGAAAGAGGAAGTCGCTAGGAGGTCTGGGCGACTACGCCAGTGTCTTATCGAAAGGGAAAAGAAGCTCGATCCCGAAGAAGAAGAAAGAGCTTGGGGAGAAAAAGAATACTTCACCATAAGGTCACGGCGACAAGCGACAGTCTCCCCAACATGGAAAATGAGCTCAGGGAAAAAGATCTGGCCTCGCTATGATGTCCTACCTATTAGCGATTATCATGCCGATGGTCTTTGTGAGCTCGGTATGACTTCTGCAGCTCATCGAGAACTTTGGCCGACAGTATAAGGTCTCACCGAAAGAAATTTGAGCTTGGAAGAAGCTCCCCGAAGGACTAAGGAGATCGCCATGACCTCACACCGATAGCGATCGTCTCGGTGACCTCGATGTGTATCGGTATAACTTATGTAGCTCGCTGAAAGGTCTCATCGATTGGTCTACACTATGCTGATAACTGTTAGAAGACAAAATCACATTGGGGAGACATGATAAGTGTCTCACCAACATGCGATTTAAGGAAGACCGCTCTTGACTGCCCGGGAATCTGGCATGGCATGTGATCTTCCAATTAGAGGGAGCTAAGGTTGACCATTGACCGATTGACTACCACCCTGAAGGAGACTGGCAGAATGTAAACCAGATGGACTCCTTCTAAGAATAGATGATGATGGATTGGCTCGCACGGTGTTCAGATCTGCAAGGAGGCCCAATGGTGCTTCCAGAGGACAGTCGACGTATAGAGAAGTTCAGAACAAAAAGGAAGCTAAAGGGAAGGAGAAACTGTGACTCATAGGGACAGCTGTAGTGACCACTGGAAAGGAGGTAGATCAGTATTGATGGAGATATTCTGAGCATTCAAGGTGACTCCAATAGAGTTCAAAGGTGGACACAAAGACAGAAGAGTTAATGTTGCAGCTACCAAAAATATCTAAAAGGATTCTCCTAAGGATAGAAATCCTTCATCAACATGGATAGCAGGGCTTCACATTGAATGTAACTTGGACCCTCCTTAGAAGGATCGAAGAGCCAACTCTCTTGCAGTCAGGAGATATTTTTGAAAACCCTAATACAAGGACAGCACATTCTTTTGGGTACATAGACCTGTATATAAGGCATTCTTGCCTCTTTGTAAAGGTTGGAACTTCTACAGTTAGAAAATCTAGGAGTTAGTAAGTTAACAGAAGGAGATAGAGTGGCTTCCTAATTCTTTGTATTAGGAGTTTCTTCTGTCTTCTTGGTTAGGATTTAGATTCAGATTCAGAATAGACCAATGTACCTTTCAGTTTCCTTAGTGTAAATGAAAACAATCTAAAATCACAGATTATCTGTACACTGGTGATTGTGCCAGCTTTGTAAATGTTGCTTATCTGTTTCATCAACAGTAGAAGCAACCAGATTAAAATCTATTTCATGTTGTGTTTCAGAATAGTGTTTGTCTTGAATTAATCATTTGATTTGTGAAGTCTTCAAGGAATGAAAAATGTTATTTTATGTTTTGTTTAAATAGATGAATTGCAATCTACTATCAAATCAGTACTGGGAATGAATACAATTGTGTTTGTTAATCACAAGTTAATCTTGTTCCTCGGTTTTAGTTTATAGTTCCTTGAAATTAACAAGTTTCCATAGTGTTGGATAAATCATTGTTCTTTTATGTTCCAAAACCCTGACCTATCTTTTGTTGTTTCTTTAAAAACCCCAGTTAAATTAGGTTTTATTTCATGCTTGATCTTAGAACAATCCAGAAGCCTAACACCAGCAAGCCCCTTGAATATTACTGTTACATTGAGCCATTGAGCAACATCAGCACAGTTGAGAACCACTTACATAGACCTTGGGAGCTAAGATATCCAGGTGATCATCTTTCTCTTTCAGGAGAAACAAAGTAGCAATATTTTGTTTGCATGTTGCTGTGCCAAAAGCACCATCAACAATTACATTGTTGTTCCATAGGACCTTG
>VDFB02107302.1:0-10051 GCA_007258455.2 Sequoia sempervirens | reverse complement strand
GTAAGTCCAATATGTAATTCATGTCATCTACTAAGTTATCAATGAACATTTCTATCTTCTCCTCTTCAGGAATAGATCTAGGGTATTTAGCAAATAGCCTTCTCCATCGCTGGAGAAAGGAAAGAAATTTTTCACCCTTTGCTTGTTTGGTGTTGTAAAGTTCTTTTAAGGTTACCCCATGTTGGATGTTGAATGAGAAGTGTGTTATGAACCTATTGATTAATTCCTCAAAGGATTGAATCCCAGGTTCTAATTTAGAAAACCACTCCATGCAAGTGTTTCCTAGGCTCCTTGGAAATAATCATAGTAGGTAAGAGTCCTCGTGTGCGAACTCTATGCTCATGGCTCAAAATTCTCGTACGTGATCAAATGGATCGGTTCTTCCATTATACTTGTTGTATGTTGGGTACTCACAATACCTTGGAAATGGTATCATGTTAATGCTTGAGTCAAATGGATAAGGGAAAATGTCTTGTAATAGATATCTCTTTGTTGGCCCTTGTTGGATATTTTGGAATTGTAGTTGCAATTGTTGGATTTGTCTTGTCAAAGCATCTATTTGATTTGGATTTTCTATACTAGTTGAGTTAGGTGTAGTTGTTTCCTTGAGTTGATTGACATCAAAGTCTTTAGGAAGTTTAGCACCTTTGTCAGCTAATAATAGAAGATACTTTTCCATATCTTGCTCTAGCATCTTTTCCATAAATTTATGGAAATGAGGGTCTTGTTGAACTTTCTCGATTTCCTCTGTAGTTATTTCTTTCTCATGTGAGTTAATAAGAGGATCAGTGTTGCTATATCGTCCCCAAGGGTTTTCTTCAGCCATGGCTGCTATTCTTTCGTTTTCTTGTTCTTGTTGTTTTTGATATGCTGCTCATGTGAAAATAGGCATACAAACGTTTAAAGTTTTACTCTAGACTTTGATCTTGGATTTGATTGGATAAGTGTCAAGGTTGTTGATTTACAATCTGATTTAGTTTTATCTAGTTTCGTGATGGAAGGATGATAAAATCCTTGATAGGGAAACTCTGATAGAAAATCTCAGATTTTGGTGATAATGACACTATGCAAGATGCTGCAAGATCTAGGTGTAGGGGTAAAGCTTTCCTTTTGTGTGACTTAAGTGTTCTGGACAGTGAAAAAAAAATGTTCTGGACTGATGAAAACCTTGTTATTGATATGGGTAAACTGACAAAATGTCCTATTAACTCTCTATTTTTCTAACTTTATGGTGCGCTAAAACAAAGACCAGGCGTGCTAAAACATATACTAGGCGTGCTGAAATAGAGACCAGGCGCGGTAAAATAGAGACTGGGCGCGCTGAAACAGAGACCAGACGCACTAAAACAGAGACCAGGCGCGCTGAAACAGAGACCAGGCGCACTAAAACAGAGACCGGGCACGCTGAAACAGAGACCAGGCGCGCTAAAACAGAGACCGAGAGCGCTGAAACAGAGACTAGGCTTGCTAAAATAGAGACCAGGAGCGCTGAAACAGAGACCAAGCGCGCTGAAACAGAACCTTAAGGTGTTTAAGACAGAAAAAAACTATCTTATTCTATGAAACTCACTTGGCCTGGTATCATATTGGATGGCTGGTTGTGGGATGTATTCTGGATGAATTCTCTGACTGTGATTGTAGTGTTGCCTAAGAGCTCTTCTTTGGAAATATGCTTGTGAATCTAAGGGAGCTACAGCGTAGTCGTCTGTATAACCTCTAGAGAAATCGTGATACCTATGAATGAAAGTCCTATGTTGGAGTAGAACTTTCTTGCTTTGATACAGAAATCGTTGTTTTCTTAGGAGTTGTTTGTATGCAAGTGTTTTCTTTGGTTTTCGGATTCGTTTGGCAAGAGATTTCTTGACAAACTTGGTGGATACCCAATCTCGAATCATGAGAAATCCACAAGTGCGTTGATTTTAAGGATTTTTGTGATGATCTTATCTGAGTTTAATGATAGAAAACACAACAATCAAGAATAGAATGGTTGTCTTTTAAAAATCCTAGAATCTAAACAAATAGTGTATGTTCTCAAGAATCAATGATTTTTCTTGATTTTCACTAGTTTGATAACAAGATAAAACACTTCAAATAGACTCACTCCTAGAGATAAAAGGTCATCGTTATATACTTGAACGGTCCACAGCTTGGAATTGCGTCGACTCACACAGCCATGTCACCTCCTAGAGGGCGCCCGTGTTTTTGTCTTTTCCAGGTGCGTACTCAAAGTGACAGAAGTGGATACCGGATCCCCTGAGCAAACAGTCCTTGGCAATTATATGGTGAGTGTTTGAGGGTAGATTCTTCCCCGCCCCTGCACCGCCGAGTATTACAATGTTCAGAAACTGACAGGTGTGCTTCTATTTCTAGGTTCTTAGATAGGGTTTCTGTTTAGAGCGGCAAATGGATAAAATCCCTTGAGAGACCTCCCAATCTTTAAAACAAAGATTTTGGGGATGGTTATCCTGCACACTTCCGTTGAAAGAGGGTTTTCCCAAATTCACATAAATTTTTAAGTGGGTTGGAATACCATGGCTTTTGGCTATCCCCACTCAGGTCGTTCCCGTAGGGTGAGTACTTTTTCCCACTACATCAGGCCTGTCTAAGGTTTTAAGAAAGCTTAAAATGCATAAAGTAATGGTGAGTCTGGTATTCTGATGCACCCAGTTAAGGGGAGAGCATAAACCTATCACCCAAACACAGCAAAAAAATGTTGTTCTTTTTTTAAAACCCAAAAGACAAGTGATTTACGCTAATGGAGATATTGCTCCATGATAAGCATGATGTTCAATTTTTAAACTGCAAAAAGAAATGTGACGTTTCTATCATAGGATTGGTAAATTTTAATCCATTTCTATCCTATGATTGGTAAGTTTTAACCATTTCTATCCTAGGATTGGTAAATTTTAACTATTTCTATCCTAGGATTGGTAAATTTTAACCAAACAAAAAGACAGAAATAAAATCTGGCCGCGGACGCGTCGGATCCAAATGAAAGAAATGATTTTAAAGATGAAAAGGTGGCGCACTGGAACAGAAACCCGGCATGCTGGAACATTAACTGTGTGCGCTAGAACAGTAACCGTGCATGCTGGAACAGTAACCGGGCGCGCTAGAACAGGAACCCGGCGCGCTGGAACAGTAACCCGACGCGCTGCAAAAACTCACGATCCTGCGAAAACTTTCACGCTGATACCTGTAAGACACAATTTTCAAAAATTTAGCAAAATATGGGGTATTGCCCCATGGTGGGCACCAAATCGTAAGCTGCAGAAGGGGAAACAACCAACTATGCATCTCCACGCTTCTTAAATAGGTATACCGCATCTAAAACCAAAATGAAATTTTAAACTAATTTCTAAACTAAAAGCTTCAAATCTATCCTATTGCTCTCTCTTAACTCTAAAGATTTCCAATTTACTTAGCTCTCAGATTTGTAAGCCAATAAAACCATTAAAATGACACTTAGAGAATGAGAAATGAATTATTCTACTCTAATATGATTAAAATATGCAAATTCTATTCTAATGGTAGCCATGACTGCAAATGCTTGATTGGAATGTCAGCTTGATGGATAGCTACTAGAATGTCGGATGGTTTGGATGTCAATGCTTTGGAAACCTACAGAGTAAGATTACATTCGTTGGGATCCTTTTCTTGCAGCCCAAGAGTTGTATTTATAGCATTCACGGCAGCACAATTGTACAGGAAACCAGGATGAGGGGCTGTGATTTCTTCTGGAGAATCCAAAGGCATGGGATGAGAAGAAGGAGCTGATCATGGAGAATGGTTTCTCCCCATGAAAACACCAGGCAAGATAAGAGGGAAGGTAGGTGGAAGGTTGTTGAGAGAATTTCTTACAGGTTTGTCCCTGAAGCTTTTCCCATGAATGGCAGTGCCATTAATTTGAATTTTGAGAAATAAATATTTATTGGTGAGTGAATAGTGCAAATTTTATGCATAAATTTAAATAATTTTAATTTATTTAAATTTAGCAAAAGGAGGAATAAATAATTTTAATAAATCAAACTATAGGGTTTGTTTTATTAAATTAAAAGGAGAATGATAATTAAATAAAATATTTTTAGCAATCTTTTTTTAATTAAGAAGAAAGGTGATTTTAATAACACAATTTATTTAAATTGTGTATTTAATTTTAAGATAGAAGTAATAATGATAATAATTAAATAAAACAAAGTTTTTAATTTTGTTTATTTAATTAAGAGAGAAATAATATGATGAAAATGATAATTAAATAAAACAAAGTTTTTAATTTTGTTTATTTAATTAGGAGAGAAAAATAGAAGAATTAATAAATGAACTTAATATAAATAAATATTTCTATTTATTTACTAAGTAGAAGAATTTAAGATTAATTAATCAAATAAGTCGTATTCAATTAATTAGATTCTCCAGACCATTTTTAGGTGTCTACAATTGGCACAATTAACTACCTCAACCCAAAATTAATAATGCACATATCGTGACTAAATCATACATTTGGCCATCTCTTGTAAAGTTTCGTTCTTTCACTCAACAACACCATTCTACTGAGGGGTGTATGGAACTATAAGCTAATGCTACAAACCATGCTCAATGCAAAAGTTCCTAAAAGTCTTATTAACATACTTCCCCCCATTATCTATGTGTATCTATCTAATAGAAAGATTAGATTTCTTCTCCACAAATGACTTAAAGATCCTAAAGGAATCAAAGGCATCACTCTTATACTTGTGAAAGTACACCCATGTACATATGGAGAAGTCATCAATAAATGTGAGCACATATTTGGCCCCTAAAAAAGAAGAAGTCATAAATGACATGAGGTCACTATGAACCAACTCCAAAGGTTCCTTGGAACTTGTAGCTCTACCTGTAGGAAAAGAATCTCAGTGATGTTTTCCAAGAACAAATCCTTGACAAACACCATCAGTACAAGAAATCTTAGGGAGCCTAGACACTAATGCTTGTGTACTCATCTACTAGAGATATATGTAATTGAAATGACCAAAATGGTCATGCCACAACATGCTCACAATGTATGGATGTGATATGAAGGATGAACCTGAACCAACCGAACTCTCAAAAACATAAAATTTATAGAAATGAGAAGAAGTATCGACACTCCTAGTAGCCACAATAATATTAGGATCATGAAGGTCACGAATAACTACATCATGTGGGGTAAACTTGCTATTCTATCTATAGCATATGACAAATCTAATACATTGGAAGAAGGTTGGTGGAGATAATAGGAACTACAAGTACCTCCTAAAGAAAACCACCCTCAAGTGTAATAGTGCCTGAGTCCAAAAATAAAAGCTATGTAGAATCCCCAACTACAATCTGCGTAGTACTGCAATCCAAAAGGGATGAGACCAAATCTTGATAATGTTTCAGGTCATGTGTGGTGTCAAAATTGAGTATTAATGGAGCTGTAGAAGGTAAGGCCCATGTAGAAAGAGCATGAACTTTACCGGAGGATGAGGAAGAATATTTAGGGGTGGAGATGTTATGCTACTACATGGATTCCTCCAAATCCTCTAATCTCTTCCAACATTGATTGGCTAGATGTCCCTCCTTACCAAAAAAACTACAAGGTTCACCTAATTTCTTCTTCATCTTGGAGGAAGGCTCACTAGAATTAGAAGATTTATCATTCTAAGGAGTGGTTTGAGGTTTCTTTTTTGAATTTTGAGATGATTTGGAGGAACTCTCACTACCTAATGAATAATTTTTCTTTTTCTTTTGTTTCTTCTTGTCTTTCTCTTTGGATGTTTGTGCTACCAATGCCTAGGTTTTGGAACCAAAAAGAGATTCAAACTAGACCAACTTTTCTTGTTCATGATTCAAACACTCACAAAAAACCTAAAAAGTAGGAATCGTAAATGCATCACCCAATGCATCCATAGTAGAGTAGAAAGTAGAAGAGAAGACCTAAAATGATCCTTGAAGCTTAGACAAAATCAAGAAAATACATTTTTTGTTAGCTTTAGGGTGATCCCACAATACTGGTTTACAATTTTTGGCCAAACTGGACACTAAACTAATTTTTTCTAACTAAATCTTCACTTTCGGGCACCTATAGCAGCTAAACCATGAGGAATTTGAAGATGATGCAAACAAGTGATTTCTGACATATTTTCTGTAGATTCTAAATATATCTTTTTAAAAAAAATTTGAATCAGAATGCTTTTCTTTGCACTTTCCATCCTCATAAAAACTAACTTTTGTAACCCCACCATTTTAAGGAGTGATGCTCACCATATACAACATAATTTTTTTCCATGAAGGATAAAATTCTTTTTTTTTTGAATTTAGATTTGTAACTATGATATCTAGTACATGGAATTGGTTTCATAGCCTTTCATTAAATATTTTTTCCTTAATCAAGTTTCGAAGTCAAAACAACATAAGTTTTTTTGTATGTATCAAAATTCATTTTTTTTGTTGGATCATAGACATCAATATCTAGTGCACTGATATTTTTCAAATTTTTGTTTTGATAATCTGCTATTTTTCCACATGTGCAAAATAGAGAGCTTGATTTTTAGTGAAAAACCTATGTTTAATCAAACTAGAAAAAAATACATAATAAAACAAAAACATATGAAAATTATATTCATTGGATAGCTTGTTCCAAGGACTACCATCATCCAGTTGGGTCTGTGAAGTATCCTCCATTTTCATCCTCAACTCGAGCTTCGAAGGGAAAAATTATGGAGATTTTTGGTGCTAGAGGGGGAGAAAGGGTGAAAAGGGGGGTTCAAGTGAACCCAGGTTCGAGTGAACACCCCTTGGAGGTTCACTTGAACTTGGGTTTGCTCGAACCAGGGTTTGAGCGAACCCCCTTTCCACAGAGTTTTCGTTTGTTTTTTTCTTGGGAATGGTGGGACCCAACATTTAATGGGTTCGCTCGAAGGAGGGTTCTAGCGAACCCCCTTTGGGTTTTCTCAAACCAAATGTTCGTTTGAACCCCCAAAAACTAAATTTTTTTCCATGGGGGCATTTTTTGCAATTTTCCAAGTCCTCACTCGAATTGTAAACCATTTTTGTGGGTTTACCTTTTATTCTTCCCACAACCCTAAAAAAGAGATCTAAGTGACTTAAACCTCTGCAAGAAGTCCTCAATGGAGGGGAAAGAATCAGGTACAAGTGATGTTAATTCTGCCTCAATTTGGAGAGTTTTATACTGATTGATGGTGCCAAAAAGATCACTGAACCTTGTCCAAATAGCCCTAGGAGTGTTGTAAGACTCCAAATGAAACAAGAGATTGTCTAAAACTTGCAATAAAATAAAACCCATGGCCTCATCTATCTTAATCCTATGTTAAAATATCTCAAATTGACAAGTCAATACTAGCTATACTTCATCCAAAGTTGACCATAAACCCTTAGACATGAGCATTCTATTCACATGATCTTTCCAAGTATGATAGTTATGTGGCGTAAGATGTTGAAATGAAGAGGTGTCCACCATGATGGTTGAGGTTTTCAAAATAATGTGTGGTATAGAATTTCTAATCTCTAATGTATATAGATACTAAAAGCAAGAAATATACCCCCCCACAATAGGAAAAACCAAAACCTAATACAACTTTGAGAGCTAGAAAAGCATAAAAAGAAAAAATCAAATTAGAGATATCTTTATGTACCTAAGGAATATTTTGCAAAAATAGATTGCATGGATGTGTAGAGCACTGAAAGATCTTTCCAACACCTATTTTTTAGCAAAAGATGAAGTCTGTTTGCCCAAGTTATGGCCTCATAAGTGCAAAAAGGAAGGGATGACTTCAACTAACTGTAGAAAATTTCTAGTTAAAAAATATGAAAAAATACTAATAGATTTGGAATAGGCTCAGAACTAGCATTCAAATGATATAAAGTTTTCAAAAAATAGAGTTCATTTGCCCAAGATATACCTAATTTTATAAATGTTGCACAATTAGGTCCTCAATGGAAAATAGGGGGCTAATAGAATAAGCCCTTGGTCACATGCAAAACTAGGCAACTAGGCATAGTTGTCTGGCACAGACCGCTAGTCACCCACACAACTGTAGGGGGGTTTACTCGATGGAAAGGGGCTTAGCATAGGGACTAGTCACAAATGTGACCTTTGGCTTTAGGGAAAAAAACCCATGGGGGCTTAAACATGGCGCGATGATGGAATTGGGTGGGGCATTGTTGTGAGTCACCATTGGTGGTGGTGAGCGGTGGCCACCGTTGGTGCTTGTGGTGCAGCATTGAATATAGTACAACACTTTTTAAAAAGTTCCCTTTTAATTTTTTTTTTGAAAAAAACATCATACAAATGCCATACAAGGGTTGTACACAGTTCCCTAGTAAAAAATTTTTGCCTCTAGAACCCCTACACCAAAAATAGGAAAATTTTATATCAAAATTAGTTGAATTGACCTCCTAAATGTGATGGTGAGTTCCATTTTGCACCAAAGTGCTCTTATAAGTTTATAAGTTTCCCACCTCCAAAAATTGCAATAAAAGCACAAAAAAATCCATATTCGATCCTATAACCCTAGATGAGAAAAAAAATCAGAAATGGAGAAGGGGTTTGTTGAATCGAAGCTCTGATACCATGTTAGATTTTTGAATAACATGAGACATAGGATCAAACAATGAACAAAACACCTTCCACCCAAGAGCTCTACAAAACAAAGATTTTCTATTCCTCAAAAAAAAAATTTACATAATGAATAATACGGGTAAATGCAAGAAGTTGGGTCCACGAAGAGGGGAAGTTTCAGCCAAAACAAAAAATCCCACAAGAAATGTGTACGCATTTTTAAAAAATGCATATGCATTACAGATCAGGTACCCGAGCCTAAATATGAATGCGTATGCATTTAGATTCCGGTATGCAAACCTAAAACGCATACGCATTACGAAACATGTACACATTCATAACGCATACACATTTTGAAACATGTATGCATTTTTTAAAGCTATTTATTTTTTTAAATAAACAACTGTGTTTCCATTTTAATGGTTAGCTTGAGCCACACCAGAGAAGAAGAAGCAAGATCACCTACGTGTTTTGAAGGACCTGATTGAAGCAAATTGTCACTGCCACCTCCTCCCATCAACACAACCGACCTCAACAACCTCCAAGTTGGTTGAATTCTACCATTTTTTTCCTTTATATCTTGCATTTTTGTTTTGTAATTGTTATTTAGTTTTTGTTTGTTTAGTTTGTTTTAGTTCAATACTTTCTAGTTTTTAAATTGTATTTAAATAACCAAAAACATCAACGAAACAAAGAACATTAAATTGTAAATAGAAAACCATAAAAACTAAACCTAAATTGGACAGATTTAACTTAGAAATCAAAACCCTAAACTCTAGGTTCCAAAAAACATAGGTCCCTAAAAACTAATTTACCTAGGTTAATCCTTAGACCTAAACCCTAAAACGTAAACCTAAAACCCTATTTACCCTAAAACCTAAAGCTAGAACCCTAATATTTTCACATTTTAGATAGTGCAACTTGAACTTGTACAATCAATACTTTCAATGTAACCATTTGTGTTGAGAAATGAGATGTTTCTTAACTAGTTCAACAAGTCATAGCATAAATTTATGAGGTTGATCTAATTAGGATTGATCATGTTGCTATGTTACACCATTGCCATAATCAACTATAGTTTAAACATTCTCATTTTTTAGTATGGTTACAAGTTTCAATCTCATTAGGATTGATCATGTTGCTCTTGCTCATTGAGTAATTTCAATTTGGAAATTTCCCTCCTTGCTTGCTTTATTTTGTGTCCTCCTTGTCATTGGTTCTTAACTTTCACTTCACATAATTTTAGAAGTATCCCTCCTTGGAGGTTTCTTACATTTTTTATTTGACATAGATATGTTTTCATGTTATCAAATCTCTAAAGAATTATATAGTAAAGATCTAATTTCTTCCATTTTTGCATGATAAATTATGCACACCAATTCACATGTGTAAATATGATTTCATTGTAGAACTAAAAAATTTAGTGAAGTCTTTGTACTTGAATAAGCCATTTTCAATATGTGAATAGAG
>VDFB02107301.1:18966-31496 GCA_007258455.2 Sequoia sempervirens | reverse complement strand
TTAAAATTGAAATATTAATAAAATATAATTATATTTTTTTATTTATGTTGATCTATACTAAATTATATTTCTTGATTTATCATGTATGTTACTTTTAAATGGATATCATGTTCTTTCCTCTTTTACTGATTGGGGATCTAATGGATCTCTTAAAAAATCTTTGGGGTTCTCTTGTTGTTGATTATTTTAATGTTGAATTTATTGATTCCATTCCAAAAATTTCTTGGAAATTTGTAGATGATTTAGACATTCCTCCCTTTGTTAAAGAAGCTTATAAAAAAGAGATGGACAAAAGGTGCATTATTTTCTCACCTAAGAATGATATCCTAATTTGGACCAATTCAAAATCAGGGGAATATTCAGTCAAAGAAGGTTATAAATCTCTTTTGGCTTCTTTAAATAATATTTCTTGCACATACTCTTTTGGGATAAAGCTTGTCTCCCTAAAGCGAGTGCTTTTGCCTAGGTTGCAATCAATGGTAGGGCTTTAACTGAAGAAAGACTTGGCAGATTGGGGTTAGTTACTACTTTTCCATGTGTCTTTTGTGGCTACTTCTTAGAAACTAGGGAACATCTTTTTGTGCATTGTCCATTTGCAAAGCATTGTTGGTATTGGGTTTTTTTCCAAATTGGGCTGGTACTCAATGGTGTGTCCTACATTATCTATACAGTTTAAATCTTGGCCTATGTTACATCATGCTTCTTTCTTTCATTGTTTATGGACTGTCACACCATCTCTAGTTTTATGGTGCATTTGGAATGAAAGAAACAACAAAATTTTTAGGAACAAGTGTTCTCGTATTGAGGATGTGCTTATCAAATTGGAATCCTCAATATCATAAGTGGTCAGATCTTTCATTTTTAAGAAAATTGAGACTTTAAAATATTTCTCTAATTGGGATGGGTTCATAATTAAGAATTGTCCCTTGATTAAAACTTTACCCTTTCATGGTGCATTTCCTAATAAGGTGGATAAGATGTTGTTACACAAAGAGGATAAATGGGTGCCTCCCCCTACTAATTTCTTTAAGCTAAATTATGATGGGGCCTCAAGGGGAAACCTTGGTAAGTCTGGGGCTGGTATAGTTATTATGGATTTAGATGCTAACATTGTTAAAGCATCTTGTAAGATGTTGTCAGTGGGTACAAACAAGGCTGAATTGGAAGCCCTCAGTATGGGATTGGATCTTGCAAGGTCCCTTAAAATCAATTCATTGATCATTGAAGGTGATTCCATGGTTATTTTTCATGTTGTTTCAAGCCAAAAAACTCATGTTTGGAAATTGCAATACTTGTTACACAAGGTACTTATTCAATTGAAATGGTTTAATGTATTTTTGCTATCCCATTGCTACAAAGAAGCAAACTCTATTGTTGATTATTTAGCAAACAAAGCTATAGACAAGCAACTATCTTTTAAATTCTTTAGTAAGGTGGACTTCGCCCTTGTTTAATGAGACCCTACAGTGGGCCCTTTAATGTTATTGGTTATATTTTCCATTCAAGTGTCTTATTGGTTTCTTTACGACATCTTCATATTTCTATGTGCACATGATAAGATCATGCTAGGAAGGGTTGTGGAGGTTGTAGATCAAGAAAATTGTAGTGGGGTAGATACCTATTGTTATGCTTCATACTTGATAGATAAAGAAATAAAAAATATTTTGGTGCAAATTCCTACTCATGTAACAAACGATGAAGAGATTTTTGGTGCTAATACTATACCATGTTACTGTGATGATAGTCCATTGGATTAACTTTCCTACCTTCTATATGGCATGGCGCTTAGGCTTTGTCATCGGGTTTTATTTAAAATGTATTATGATTTTCGCTGGCAGATTTAATATGCTCTATATGGCTCATGACGGCTACGTTTTGAATCATAATATGCTATTCCAATTTTGTTTTGTTTGCTCACATTTGGATCTTGGTCAGTCGACTTCTCCTTTTATGATTATAGTTTTCATATATATGCATCATGGATCCCTTGGCATTTTATGGTTTCGAAGTTGTGCAGGTCTTATTTCTCCATGGAATCTTCGGTGATTTGGTATAGAGTTATAGTGAATTTGAAGTGTAAAGATTATAAGGATCCCCATCCTTTTGCCAATGAAAAACTTGGTTAGATTATTTTCCTGGAGGATGAGGACATTGCTTCAGCTATTTGCAAGGTGGTTGGTAATTCATGGACTTAGGAAAATTCTTTAACACATTCATTTATGAGATTTTATCTCCTTTTTTTACTATTACCATGGATGTGTTTTTTGGTTAATGTTCTTGCTAACAAGTTTGTGCACTCTAACTTGCTTTATGAGTTGGAATTTTAGGAAGCTATGGATATGTATTCCTTGGAAAATGGTACATTTCCTATTGTTGGGTTTATTCCTAAAAATGAATTTGTTGCTAATGGTTGCTTTGGAGAACTTTTGATGATAATTAGGTCTAGCATCGCTTGCGATAATTTTGAGGAAACTATCTTGAGGTGCAAACGTCTCAACATTAAGCTCCCTCCAGATGTCTTGGCTGCAGGGGTAAACCTTTTCCTAGCTCTCTATTTCCTATTTGTTGTTGTTGCAAGATCCGATAGAGTATCTTCATCAGCCATGAAGTTAAAGAAGAGATTTTCTTTGGATCAAATATGGTCATTATCTTATTATGAAGCCAGTTCCAATTTCTAGGTGGATGGGGTGGATTGAAGATTTAAGTTGTCCTTCCATTGTCTGTTGGGTTGTCTTTTTTTGGTTGGGGAAATTTTGTACTTGGGCCCTCTAATTGGTCTGGTCCTTGGGTTGATTCTGTAATCACATCTGCGACTTTATTTCTTCTACATGGAGCTATAATCAGAGGTTTTCTTCATGTTTCTTTCCTACCCTAAACCAGGATTTTGTATGAACTCTTTTATAAAATAATAAAATATTTTAGTGGCTTAGCCACTTTTATTTTAAAATAGATATATATATATATATATTTATTCCAATCTTATCCATTTCTTTTCTTTTCTTTTCTTTTTAAAACAAAATGTCTACTTTTAAATTGTTAAATCATTTTTAAAATAAAAATAAAGAATGACAAGTCTAATTTCAAAAACAAGGCCATCCATTTCATATAGGAACCCTTCTGAATAAATTATATTAGCTAATTCATTAGAAAATATTTAATTCTAGTTAAAGAGATTAATATAACAAATTGAGATGAGATTAATTTTAAAGGATTCAGAAGGAGTTCACCAAAGAAATTAATAAATAGTATCAAGATGTAGAATATAGATCTTTATTAAAGAATGCTTAAATTTTATTACTCAAATCTAACCATAATTTTTTAAATGACTTTATCACTCTCCCTTGATATTGAGATTCATATAAATAAATTTTATATCATAAAATTATAGCACTACACAAAATTATTTCATAAAATTTCTTAACATCAAGAATTAAATTATTAGTTCTACCATTGAGTTGAATTTCTTAAGAAAGTTAAGATCACAATCTAATATATAAATTATATAAACATTTCCAAAAGAATAAATTAAATTATAAGGATAAAAGTAATATACATGATAAACCAAGAAATATAATTTAGTATGGATCAACATAAATGACAAAGATGGATGGTGAATCTAGTAGATTTAGATATTCTTAATATTTATTATGACAACACTTACCTTTTACCACTCAAATCCAGTATAACTTTTTAAATGATTTTGTTAAGTAGAATGTTTCTTTTTTAGATAAGAAAAAGTGTTTTAGTAATATAAATCATAATAATATATCAAAAAAAATTATTAAAAATTGCAAAAATTCTAGGAAATTAAAATTGTCTATTTTTTATCACAAATTTTGAATTTTATCATTATAATAATTAAAATATTCTCTTAAACTATTGAGAAATTAATATTCAAAACATTATACAAAGACAACAAGAATATTGTTCATGTCAATTTTTATTTTGATAATTTACTTTGTCTAGTGACTATAAAAAAGTTAAGTAATTATATTAAAAAAATATCACACGTATTTACAAACTATAGAAGATGGCTACCAACATTCATTAAAAGCTTTGGTGATAATTTTTAATATTTACAAACTATAGAAAATGGCTACCAACATCCATTAAAATCTTTGGTGATAATTTTTAAGACAAGGAGTGTAATTATATTAAAAAATATTAAACGCATCTACAAACTATAAGGGATGACTACCAACATCCATTAAAAACTTTGGTGATAATTTTTAAGACATACTAAATACATCCAAGAAATTCAAATTGAAACTATGTCCAATAGTTCTACTATTAAAAATAAGTGAATGTTTTACATTGGATATTATGTATTACAAGATTATCTTACTTTTGTTTAAGAATAAGAGTAATTTTATTCAAAAATAAGAGCAACTTGAAGAGTGCATTAAGTAAAATATGTCTACAACATAAAAGAGAAGCGGATTAAAAGGAATTCCCAATATAAGTTCAGCTTATTAAGAACAATCTAATAAAGAATAGGATTAAAATTTTACCCGAGTGTAGGTTTGGCCAAACTGCCAATTAGATGAAGTGGCATTAGGTGACACTATAGTCCTTCCATCACTTGTGGTTAGTTGAAATGAAAGAGCCTGTCCTTGCAACCCATTATTGTCATTTACTTTCCAGTTTTGTCTCCAGTTTCTACTCAATGAAATCGATTGAGAGTAAGGAGTATTGATGCTCACTAACGCAACCTATCCATCTCCACCCACATTCCACACTAATACCAACAAGAAACTTGGGTTTCCAATTCGAGTAAACTTCATCCCTCCTTGAGCATCACATGTAGTCCTAATTCATATAAAAACAACACATAAAGCTTAGCACTCATGTATGTTTAATTCTTTTTAAATCAAGTTAATAGATTGTAATTGTGATCCACACATAAGAATAAAATTTATTTTGCATATTGAATAGGAACAATTCCTCCCTTATAAACAACAATGCTTGTAAATGCAGAGACAAACATATCAAAGTGGTGATTTTTAGAGTTGCAAACCCCATTCCCACCTGGTGGACATAAATCTACTACAACTTTTATTGTATTAGCAAAGGGAAAACACCAGTGTCTACTTCACCAACCAACAAGACCTGCGTGTTGATCCACTATGAAAAAGAGGCCCATTCAAAGCACTTGTCAATTTCTGTTTATATAAATTAAGTGCATCCCCACTTCCATACCCACATGATACCAACATTATCCATATCATAAACATTGATGTCATATAAGACATGCCCAAATTTTTTTCTCCTCTCTTTCCACTACCTATTATTATATCAGTGATCTTTAAACTGAGTATTTCTTGATTACCACCTTTTCATTATTTATAGTCTCTCAAACAAACAAAATAGAAAGAAAACTAAATATTTATTTTTAATTATTATATATGTAAAAGTTTTTTTTTCTTTACAACAAGGGTGTCCCGAGACCTAGCCCATACCTTGGGTACCTAGCCCAGCAGCCCAGCAACCCATACCTTGGGTACTTGGGGCCAGGCCTAGAATTTGACAGCCACCCCTACTTGTCATATGAATTTTTTTTGAGGGTTTGTTCATTTAAATGTCTGTCACCAGGCTTGGAATTTGACGATCACCCCTACCTGTGATATGAAAATTTTATGATAGTTTTTTCATTTAAATGCCTCTCAAAAAATTGTTTAATTTATGAATTTTTTATATAAAATCTTTTATAAATGCAATATCTTGAAAAATTAGAAAACAATGATAATTATTAGTAATAAATATAAAAATCTATTGTATAATTAACAATTAAAAAAAGTTTCTAAGTTGATATTAAAAATAAATCTTGTTAAATATATTTTAAAAGTTAAAAATAATTATATTCTATTTTAAAAGACTCTAAATTAATATATATTTTTATAATAATAGTATAAATCAAATATATTAATATAAAAAAATGATAACTATTATAAAAATGTCAAAAGTTTCTAAATTGATATTAGAAAATATTCAAAAAAATATATATTCCATTCTAAATGAATTTATTTTTTTTATAATAAAATTTATAAAATGATATATATTATAAATTAAAATACTATATTATATTTTGCTTATAATAATTTTTTACAGTTTAATAAAAATATAGCAAGTCAAACTATACGGTCTAATAAATTTTATAGTTGTAATATATGGTCTAAAATTGAAAATACGGTCAAATAGACCATCAAATTCTAGGCCTCCCTGCACTTTACGTTTTATGAAAAAAATTAATTGTCATAAAAAAAATATCAATTTCAAACCTATTCAGAAATAATTATATAAAATTAAAAATAGTTTAATCCTTATTCAACTCATTATATAAAATTTCAACAAGCTCACCAATAAAACACAAATATTGTATTATCTTAAAAAAAATCAAATTGAATTTTTTTTATAGTTTAATCCTTAAATTCACCTATCTAAAAACATAAATTATTTGTAGAAGTGAAATAAAATTTAACATGCTCACCAATAAAACACAAATATTGTAGAAAAATAGTGAAAATTTGTGTTATGTTATTTATATAGATATTCTATATATATTAAAAAATGTAAAATTAGAAAATATTGACAATTAACAAGAATTTCTAAATTCATTTAAAAAATAAATCTTGTTAAAATATTCAAAAAGTTCAAAAAAATTATATTCTATTTTGAAAAGATTTTGTATTAATATGTATTTTTATAATAAATATTATAAATCATATATATTAATATAAAGTAATGATAACTATTAGTAAATATGTAAAAATCTTAAATTTATTGTTAAAAATATTTTTTAAGATTAGAAATAACTATATTTAATCTTGAAAAGATTATATTTTGAATAGATTTTAAATTAATAAATATTATAAATTAATCCAGAGACAAAAAGCTGCGACACTATAGCCAAATCTTTTAGATAGTCATTATTCAGGAATCCACAATCTCTTGAAGATTTGATTTTTATATTAAGGCATTAAGCCAAATCTTTTACAAAATTATTATCTAACGAACTAGTCAATTTTTTGGTATCTTAGTTTTCATGACTGTAATTTAACGAATGTTTAGTTTTCTTTCTATTTTGTTTGTTTGAGAGGCTATAAATCAAGCAATACTCAGTTTAAAGATCATTGATATAGTAATAGGTAGTGGAAAGAGAGGAGAAAAAAAAATGGGCATGTCTTATATGACATCAATGTTTATGATATGGATAATGTTGGTTGGAGTGAAGGCACAACAATGGCAGGATGGGCATGCAACATTCTACCAAGAAGCTCCTGGTGGTGCATGTGGGTATGGAAGTGGGGATGCATTTAATTTATATAAACAGAAATTGACAAGTGCTTTGAATGGGCCTCTTTTTCAGAGTGGATCAACATGTGGGTCTTGTTGGTTGGTGAAGTGTATCAATAGCGACTGGTGTTTGCCCTCTGCAAATACAATAAAAGTTGTTGCAACAGATTTATGTCCACCAGGTGGAAATGGGGTTTGCAACCCTGAAAATCATCACTTTGATATGTCTGTCTCTGCATTTACAAACATTGCTGTTTATAGGGGAGGAATTGTTCCTATTCAATATGCCAGGTAAATTTTCTTCTTATGCATTGATCACAATTACAATCTATTAACTTCATTTAAACTAAACTTTTTCTGTTGTTTATGATATGATTTAGGACTAGATGTGATGCTCAAGGAGGGATGAGGTTTACTCTAACTGGAAACCCAAGTTTCTTGCTAGTATTAGTGTGGAATGTGGGTGGAGATGGACAAGTAGAGTCAGTGAGCATCAGTACTCCTCAGTCTCAATCGATTTCATTGAGTAGAAACTGGGGACAAAACTGGCAAGTAAATGGCAATAATGAGTTGCAAGGACAGGCTCTTTCATTTCAAGTGACCACAAGTGATGGCAAGACTGCAGTGTCACCTAATGCTGTTCCACCTAATTGGCAGTTTGGCCAAACCTACACTGGGATAAACTTTTAATCTTATTCTTTCTTAGATTGTTCTTAATAAACTAGACTTACATTGGGAAGTCCTTTTAATCTTGTTCTCTTTTATGTTGTAGACACATTTTACTCAGAGCACTCTTCAAGTTGCTCTTATTCTTGAATAAAAGTAAGATAATCTTGTAATACATAATGTTCCATTCATGGAAGACATTCACTTATTTTTAATAGCAGAACCTTAGGACATAGTTTCAATTTGAATTTCTTGGATGTATTTAGTATGTCTTAAAATTATCACCAGAGCTTTTAATGGATGTTGGTAGCCATCCCCTATAATTTGTAGATGTGTTTAATATTTTTTAATATAATTAGGCTCTTTAGATGTATTACATATGTCTTAAAAATTATCACCAAATCTTTTAATGGATGTTGGTATCCATTTTCTAGTATTATATCAATGATCTTTAAGTCAAAATTGTCTATTTTTTATCATAAATCTTGAATCCAAAGCCAATCAGAGAAATCCACAAAACCATTGAGGCCCTCCAAAAAACCCCATCTG
Organism: Sequoia sempervirens; assembly: GCA_007258455.2. Taxonomy (NCBI): domain Eukaryota; kingdom Viridiplantae; phylum Streptophyta; class Pinopsida; order Cupressales; family Cupressaceae; genus Sequoia; species Sequoia sempervirens. Next base: position 22,988 of record VDFB02107301.1, on the reverse strand, counting down.
TTTCCTCCTCCATTTGGATTCATGAAAAATTGTTAACTACTCTTGAGTACTGTCAGCATTATGGCTCCGATCACTGGCCTGACAAACATATTATCCCTCGTGTTATATGAGTGTTGGAATGGCGGACGTTGGTGCTACTGCATTTGATGCTCCCATAAACCTCTCTGCCGTGTTGATGTGCTTAGTGGCCTTGTGCACGTACGCGTTGGAGACCCAATTGTAAACCAGTGTTGCCCTGTGATTGAAGGAGTTTTGGCATTGGAGGCAGTGCTGTGTTTGCGTACAACAATCAGGCTAAGCTTCTCAACCTCAGTATACTTCTTCCGGTAGCACTGGAGAGCTTATAAGATAGAATTTATTTACATAAAATAGTAAATAAATAGCACTGGAGCTTATAAGGTAGCACTGTGTTTGTGTACATAAAATAGTTTTTAAAATAAAAAATAAAACAGGATTTATTTATCAAATAAAGCTACAACTCAGTTGCAGGTGTGGAGCATTCTATCTTTTTCATATTGTGAAGAAAATAATGAATCAATGGGGAAACATTCTATTATGAATTACAGTGATTTTTACTTTCTAGGATGCTGTCAATAATGCTCTGTAGTTTGCTTGCAGTTCACATATTTGGTTTTGTGATCTATGATAGGTTATTGTGTTGCATTTGTTATAATATTTGTCCTTTGAACTTTGAAGTGAATGACTATTGTTTGGGGATATGTGTTGCTTTTAATCTTCTTATCGTCTTATTTTGAAAGATAAGTTCTACAATTTTTAAATGAAAATTTAAGAAAATAAAATTAACGATTTTATAGGCATGAAGGTGATCTAAATTGTTTGACAAATACGATTTTAATCTAAAATAATCAATAGCTTGCATGACAGTTATTTTTGTTTTTTAAGAATATCTACTTCACAAGCTACAGTTATCCTCAATAAAAGGATAATTTTGTTTTCACTTTTCAAAGATTTTAGAACACTAACACTCCATAATTATTAATGCCCATAAATATTTTTATAAGCTTTACAAATTTTAATTTGGAAAAAAAATATTTTGAATGTTCCTTTCTTAAGGGAAAATATAAAAAAATTAATAAACAATTTACATTAAAATATATATTTTGCACTTGTTGATGGAAAAATAAAGGCATATATTTATGTAACTTTTCAATGATTTTTTTCACATAGTAAGATAAGGTATATATTTATATAAATTTTCAATGATTTATTTATTTCACCACTTATTTGTAGATTTACAAATGTATGGAAGGGATTCAATGGAATTATTTGGACTCTCAAATCTTGAGTGGTAGAAAAATAAAAATGCACAATATTAGTAGAAGAAATCTTTTTAGCTTATATGTTTTAATTTTTATATTACATTGTAAATATTAAATTTTTCAAACAATTTGTAATTGTGTAGGTGATTTTTTTATCATCTTTGAATATTTTTCAATATTCTTATGAATTTTAAAAAGGTTGAAAACTAGCTTTAAATTTAAAAAATTAAGTACAAAACAAATATTCTAAAATCCATAGAACATAAACAGAAGTTTCTAAAATTAAAAAAATTAAGTATAAAACAAATATTCTAAAATTCATAAGAACATAAAAAGAAGTTTCTAAAACATAAAAAATTAAGTATAAAATAAAATAAAAAATTCTAAAATTCATAAGAACATAAAGAGAAGTTTCTAAAATTAAAAAAATTAAGTATAAAATAAATATTCTATATTTTTTTAAAAATATTCTAAAATCCCTAAAAACATAAAAAGAAGTTTCTAAAATTTAAAAAATTAAGTATAAAACAAATATTCTAAGGCGATTCCATGAAACAAAAAATTAAAGAGATTTGATGAAACAAAAAAAATCAAAACAAAGAGATTTGATAAAACAAAAAAAATCAAAACAAAGAGATTTGATCAAACAAAAAAAATTGAAACAAAAAACAAAATCAAAATCAAATATATTTGATGAAATAACAAAAAAACAAAATCAAAATCAAAGATATTTGATCATAAAAAGAAATCAAAGATAAATCACAAAGATTTGAAAATGTTTAGTATAAATAAATTAAAAAATCAAATAAATAAATTGAAGGTTAAAAAATAAGTTAGGTTCAAGTATAGGGTTTCAACTACGATTCAATTAGTGTTATGACTAAGGTTAAAAAGTGTTATTGTTGAGTTAGAGTTTAACTATGGTAAGTAGTATTAAGGTTCAATTAGGGTTAGTATTAGGTTTTAATTAAGGTTGAATTAGGGTTACAACTAGGATTTAATTAGGGTTATACCAAGGGTTATAAAGTGTTATTGCTCCATTAGAGTTTAACTATGGTAAGTGTTAGGATTCAATTACGATTAGGGTTCAATTAAGGTTAGGGTTCAAATAGGGTTAGGATTAGTGTTAGGGTTAGTGTTCAATCAGGCTTAGAGTTAGGTTAAGGGTTAGGACTAGGATTAGTCTTAGGCTTAGGGTTCAATTAGGGTAGGATTCTATTATAAATCTTGGGGTTAGGGTTACAGTTGAGTTTCAAATAGGGTTATGATCAAGGTTAGGTGTAAGATTCATATTTGATGTCATATTTGTTGATATGAACAATATTGAGAAAAAATGTTGTGAGATATAAGTAGGGTTCAATTAGTGTAAGGTTAGTGTTAGGTTTATGATCAAGGTTAGGTGTAAGATTCATATTTGATGTCATATTTGTTGATATGAACAATATTGAGAAAAACACAGAGAGATATAAATAAGGTTCAATTAGTGTAAGGTTAGTGTTAGGGTTATGATCAAGGTTAGGTGTAAGATTCATATTTGATGTCATATTTGTTGATATGAACAATATTGAGAAAAACACGGAGAGATATAAATAAGGTTCAATTAGTGTAAGGTTAGGTTAGGGTTCAATTAGGGTTAGACATAATTAGGGTTAGCATTAGGGTTAATGTTAGGTTAGGGTAAGGGTTAAAGTAGGGTTAGATTTTAGTTAAGGTTAGGGTTCAATTCATAATATAGTTAAAATTAAGGCAACTATTAGATTTAGGGTTAGTGTTAAAATTAAAATAATGAGTAAAGTGAGAATTATGGTCAGGATTCAAATTGAAATTAGGGTTAGGGTTAGGGTTAGGGTTAGGGTTAGAATAAAGATAAAGTTTAGAGTTAGAATTCAATTACAGTTAGGGTTAGAGTTGGGGATTGAATAGTGTTAGTGTTAAGCTTTAATTAGGGTTAAGATTCAATTATTGTTAGGGTTCAATTGATGTTCATTTAGGGTTAAGGTTCTAACATAAATTTTGGGGTTAGAGTTAAGGTTGGGGTTACAAATCAACTAGGATTTAATTACTAGAGTTATAACACTCAATTAGAATTTAATTACTAGAGTTATAATTAGGGTACATTAGCATTTAATTAGGGTTATAAATCAATTAAAATTAGGGATAGGATTAGAGTTCAATTAGGGTTACAATTAGGATTAAGATTATGGTTCAATTAGATATAGGGTTAGGGTTAAGGTTAGATATATAATTAAGATTAGCATTAAAGTTCAATTACGATTATGATTAGGGTTAGGGATAGGATTAAGGTTAGGGTTAAGATCCAATTAGGGTTACAATTATAGTTAGGGTTACTAGAGTTTTTACAATTATGCTTAGGGCTAGGGTTAGGGTTGGAGTTATAGTTAGGGTTTCATTAGGGATAAGATTACAATTATTATGACTCAGTTAGGGTTAGAGTTAGGGCTCAGTTATGAAAAAGGTAAGTGATAAGGTTTAATTAGGGTTGGGATTCAAAAAGGGTTTGGGTTAGGGGTAGGGTATAATAAACCTGATAATTGTAATATCCTAAACAAACAAAATATTCAATTAGAGACCAAGGTAATTGTAACCTTTATTTAACCACAATCACCCTAACCCTAACTCCAAACTTCATTGTAGAACTTTAATTGAATTGTAACCCTTATTAAATCCTAAACCCTAATCCTAACCCTAACCATAATCCTAACCTAATTAAACCCTAACCCA
>VDFB02107301.1:0-17073 GCA_007258455.2 Sequoia sempervirens | reverse complement strand
AAGAAAAGAATAAATATATATATATATATAATATTTCAATTTTAATTAATTTATCTATTTTTATTTTTAGAATGATTTAACAATTTAAAAGTAGGCTTTTTATTTTAAAAATAAAGAAAAGATAAGAAGTTGATAAGAGTGAAAAGAAAAATAGAATTGTATTTTATTGATATTTCAATTCTAATAAAATTAGTTTTACTTTTTTATTTAATTATTTATTAACTTAATATGTTTATTATAATTATTAATTTTATTTAAATATTTTTAATTAATATTTACATTTTTTAATATATTTTGACTTTGCATTTAGTTTATTCTATTTTAATTTTTAATTTAGATTTAAACTTTAAATTTATTCTAATTATTTATATCTTCTTATGAAATTACAATTAATTTAATTTATAATTAATTGTCCTATTAAAATTTTAATTATTGCCAACAATCCAAGGATAACATGTGTCCCTAAGGAGTTATCATTTGATTAAGGATATGACAAATTCACCTTTATGACATGTTCAATGTACCTATTACACAATTAGGGAGGAAAATAGATAGAGAGAAAAGAGAGAAGAAGAGAGAATGAAGAGGGAATAAAGATAAGATATAAAGGCAAAAGGAGAAAAAAGAGAAAGAAAGGAATATTATATATATATATAATATGAGAGAGTGAGAGAGAGAAAAAGAGGGAGAAAACTCTTTATATCTTTGTCTCCCTCTCTATCTCTATGTTTTTCATTATCTATCAATCTCTCCCTCTCTCTTCCCTATTTCTCTCTATGTTTGTCTTCCCTTTTATCTTTATATATTTTCCTCTCTTCCTCTCTCTTTTCCTCTCCCTATCTCTCTCTCCCTTACTCTCTTTTTCTATCCCTATTTGTCCCCCCTCTATCTATTTCCCTTTTTATCTCCCTTTGTCTCTCTCTATATATCACTTCATATTTATATTTTTCTATACCCCATGTCTCTCCTCCCTCTCTCTCTCTCTCCCTCTCTCTATCTCCATTTCTCCCTCTCCCTCCTCTTCTCTCCTCCAATCTCTCTCTCCCTCTCCCTCTCTATATACTAATCCCTATTTGCATATCCATCTCTGATGTAGGAGCATCTGGGCGAATTGGTGATCCACATCAACCGATTTGTTTCATTTTTGACATGGGAATTAAATTTTGGTTTTGAGTTTAGGTGGTAATCATAGTGACATTCTTGTCAATTTCATTTGACAAAATGTCTCTTTTTTCAATTTCTATTCATTTACTTTGTAGTTGAATGGTAATTAAATTTTGAATGTCCTTGAGAATTAATTCCTCACACACAATGGTGAAACAATTAACAATGAAGGTGAGTAAAAATAATGATGATAGAAGTATGTCATGAGATGTGGTTGGGTGAAAGAAAGAAACAACATTAAAATTTTCATTAGAAAGGGAATTAATGAATGAAGCTACATCTGGAAAGCACAAAGTAGCATGGAGGAGGAAGAAGGGAATTGACTTGAGTGAAAATTTCTTTAAATTAAAAAAATTAAAAATTAACGTCACCCATGAATTAAATGGAAAAACAAAAGAAATTAAGGGATGGTGTAGAGCTAGAGGGGAGGTGCAAAGACAATTTTTAGAAAAAGAGAGCAAAAATTGCAGAGAAGGTGTGAGGATAGAAAACCCAAAAAATAAAAAGAAAGTAGCAATAAGAGGCAACCAGGCATGGCTTAAGAGGAATTAAAAATAAATTAAAATGAAATTAAAATGTGCAACAGTGGGATAGAGGACAAAAGCCATACCAATTTAAAAATGGAAGTTTAAACATAAGTGCAAAAGGAAGATGGAGAGTCCCACTATGTAATGGGACTGGTAAAGATTCAAAGGAAAAAAAAATAGATTGAAATCAAGGACATGTTGCAACATTGCTGAATGTAATGAAATGTATGAAAAATGAGGAAGGAGAGGTCACAGTTGGGTGATGGGAGGGATTTCATTACATAGAGCAGATATTTGGATGAATAAAATCTGAATTACCACAATCATTTATCTAATGTGAATTTAGATGTGAATACTATTATTTGAATGATCATTGAGATATCATGCAAATTTAAAATGATTTTGATTACCAAACAAAATTGTCAATTCAATTTAGTGATTGACTGCAAATTATTCCAATTTGATAAAACTTGCAGAGCTTGGTTTTTTTTGGGTATTAAATGGTGTCAGATCCTGTAGGTTTTGAGTGTATATACAGAGCATCGAATGTGACACAACCTATGCCAAAACTAGTGGGTGGATAGAGGAAGTGTAGTTGTAAAGAGCTCACATGGACTGTTGCAGGTGTGAGGGAGAAGTCCTGAGTAGTGAGAGCTGGAAGCCATGAAGAAAATATTTTATTTTTAAAATGTGTGATGTGGTAGTGACAAATTATAGCAGCAAACAAGTTGGGTATACTCGTGAGGAATAAGCCTGTGATATGGGAAGGCTAGAACAAGTATCAAAAGAGGAACATCTCCTTGATGATCGTGGACAATAAATGCAAGGATAGATATATTGGAAGTATTGCAGCATGGGGAGATAGTTAAGAGCAATGAAAATCAAGAATGTGTAGTGGAAGCATGCTCTAATTTCAAGAAAGAAGGAAGATGAAAAGAAGATGTGAGTACAATGGCTGGAAATGGAGATGAAGAAGATGTTGCAGTAGCGATTGAGGTGGGGAAGATGTGAAAAGTGAAGAGAAGAATATAGAAGAGGTTTTTGAAAATGAGAAGAATGAAGATGCAACAGTGGAAATTGAATTTGTAGTGATGGAGTGCAAGGATGTTGCAGCGAATGACAAAGACGAAGATGATTTGTTGAAGATGTTGGCGATAGAAGAAAAATGTATGGAAAAGATTGTCGTTGCTGTAAAGGGTGAAGAAGGAAAATTTGTAGTTGATGGTGGAGATGTCACAATAGAGGTAAACCTTATTAAATATTGTGATGATGTTGATTTCCCTTCACTTTCTATGATGAAGGTTGGAGAGCACGAAGAAAAGCACATGGAAATATTTAATTTCCATGTAGTGGTAGGTGCATATTTTGGTGAGGATCTATTATAGGTTGTTATAGGGACGATATGAAATTTTGGTGGAGGTGGTCAATTGATGGCGGGATGGATCTCATGAACGAGGAGAAAAGAGGAGAGAATATTTGGAGGAGGAGGATAGTATGTGGTGGATATAAATCCATAAGAGGAGAGAATAATGGTGAACACAATTGTTGGAGGAAAGTGAAGATAGTTTCGATAAGGTGTTGGAAGAAGCATAATAAGTAATTTTGTGCGCATATCACAACGACGGAGTTCGATGTAGATTGCTTACAATTTGAAAGAATGGTTCTACCATTCAACCCCATTTTTGTGAGCCTATTCTCACAAACTTCCTACCCAACGTGTCTGATGCAAGAGCATCTGGGTCAATTGGTGATCTACATCAACTGATTTGTTTTAGTGTGATTCATTTCATTTTTGGCTTGGGAATTAAATTTTGGTTTTAAGTTTAGGTGGTAAATCATAGCGAGATTATTATCAAATTTAATTTTTAAAAAATGTCATTTTTTTTCAATTTCTATTCATTTACTTTACAGTTGAATGGTAATTAAAATTTGAATTTGCTTGAGAATTAATTCCTCACATAGACTAGTGAAACAATTAGCAATGAAGGTGAGAAAAAATAATGATAGTAGAAGTATCGCGACTGGGTGAAAGAAAGAAATGACATTGAAATTTTGATTAGCAAGGGAATATATGAATGAAACTACAACCAGAATGCACAAAACAACATGGAGGAGGAAGAATGTAATTGACTTGAGTGAAGATTCCTTTAAATAATTTAAAAAAAAATTAGCACCACCCATGAATTAAATGGAAAAAATAAAATAAATTAAGGGATGGCATAGAGCAAGAGGGGAGGTGAAAGGGAAGATTTAAAAGAAGAGAAAAAATATTGCAAAGAGAGCATGAGGATAGAAAACCAAGAAAATAAAAAATAAAGTAGAAATAAGAGGCAACAAGGCGTGGCTTAAGAGGAATCTAAAAATAAATTAAATTAAATTAAAATGTGCAACAATGGGATAGAGAGAAGAAGCCATACCAATTTAAAATTGGGAGTTTAAACATAAGTGCAAAAGGATGATGGAGAGTCCCACTATGTAATTTGGGACTGGTAAAGATTCAAAGGAAATAAAAAATTGTAGATTAAAATCAAGGACAAGCTACAACATTGTTGAATGTAATGAAATGAATGGATAATGAGGAAGGAGAGGCCACGGTTGGGTGATGGGAGGGATTTCATGTGAATAGAGTAGATTTTAAAAATAAAACAAAGCCAAACAGGATTGCAAACGAGTTATAGAGAAGATTCAATGAGAATAGAATAAAGTGTATGAAATTCTAGTAATAGAGATTGTAAATGTCTAAAACAAATATTTGGATGAATAAAATATAAATTTCCACAATCATTTATCTAATCTAAATTTGGATATGAATATTATTATTTGAATGATCATTGAGATATTATGCAAATTTAAATTGATTTTGATTACCAAATAAAATTGTCATTTCAATTCTTCAAATTGTGCCAGCTTGATAAAACTCGCATAACTTAGTTTTTTTTGGCATTAAATGGTATCAAAGCCAAAGGTTTTGAGTGTATAGGAAGAGCACTGAATGTGACACAACCTATGCCAAGACTGTTGGGTAGATAGAGGAAGTATGGTTGTGAAGAGCTTATGTGGAGTGTTTCAAGTGTGAGAGAGAAGTCCTAAGTAGTGAGAGCTTTCCATATTCTTGGGTAGCTGGTTACCTATTCTATACTAGTCCAAATAATATCATGAGAAGATGTATAAGAGAATATGAAGTCTTTGACATTCTAAAAGCTTTCAATGATGAGCCCTGTGGAGGTTACTTTGTAGCCAAAAGGAAAACATTTAAGATCTTAACATGTTACTATTGGCCAACTCTCCATAAGGATTCAATGAAGTATACCTAGAGCTATGACAGATGTCAGAGAATGGGAAGATCAACAAAGATAGATGAAATGCCTTTGCAACCACAAATAGCACTAGCACCATTTGAAAAATGGGGGCTTGACTTCATTGGCCCAATTTCACCAGCGTCTAATAATAAAGAGTATATTTTGGTTTGTAAAGACTATCTGACAAAATGGGTTGAGGTCAAGGCATTACAATTTGCAAGAGATGGGAATGTAGCTAAGTTCTCGTATGAAGACATCTTTACCAGGTATGGAGTACCTAGGGAGGTTGTAACTGATCAAGGGACCCCCAGTTTACTTATGGAATGATTTCTAAATTGGTTGAAGAATATGAAATCAAATATAGAAAATCAATACCTTATCATCCCCAAGCCAATGGGCAGGTGGAGGTTACAAATAGAGAAATCGAGAACATTTGATGAAAATAGTGCAAATTCACATAAAAGACTAGGCATCTAGATTACCTGAAGCAGTGTGGTCCTGCAGAACAACATGGAAAACAACTACAGGTTTCACACCTTATGAACTAGTCTATGGTAAAATAATAGTTCTACGAATAGAATTTGAGTACAAGACACTTAGGACAATAGTGGACTTAGAAATGGACTTGATGGTAGCACAAAAAGAAAGGCTGCATAGTCTAAATGGATTGGATGAAATTATAATGGAGGTCATGCATCACATAGAGATAATTCAAAAATAGAGGACTAAATGGCATGATCATTTTATAAATACTAAAGAATTCAATGTGGGTGACTGGGCCTTATTGTATGATTCCAGATAAAAAGATTACAAGGGAAAGCTATAGTATAGATGGTTGGGACCCTATGAAATTCATCAGGTATTTACCAATGGAGCAATCAAGTCACAAACCATAGATGCAGTTAGATTCACACTGTTAGTCAATGGACATAAATTGAAGATATACAATCAACCAACTTAGAAAGATGATTTTCTTCTTTATCTAATGCATCTATATGGTCAAAATAATGATTTAGATACATACAACCTATCACAAGATAACAACTCAACAACATATACTATTGGTTCTCATAGTGATTTAGCAGATGAGCTACATAGCTCACCTCCTGAGAACACTCAGGTATAATTTCTTATCTAGGTACTTCACGTGCACACACAACACAAGTGCCACAATCAATAATATTATTGAAGACCGATTCATTATGCAGTAGGGACCTATAACATCATAAAAAAAATAGTTTAGTTTGGGACCTGTTGATGAAGGTTCTCGCGACCACTATCTGTCAAAGAAGAAAAAAATTACTCCAAATTCATTGCAATTCCTCCACATTCACTCCACTTTTTTTGCATATGTAGCCTTAAGTTGTCATATCATAAAATACAACTTCATCACCACATTCCACATCGCCCATCACGATTTTTTAAGCATTTGAAAAGTCATTTAATAATTCATATAACATACATCCTGTAGCCTTTTAATTTTTCCATGCCAACCTTTCATTTCAATCCCACATTGCAATTAACTAATGTCAAAACACACTCATGTTGCAGACACTCTTCCAACAACTTCACATGCGTGGAGTTACATTCATCTCATTTGACAGGTACACATACAAACATCCATAATTAACATAGATCTTCAATGCTTTCATTATGTACTTGAATTTAACATACTTTGCACTTATTAAACTTATTTCCATATACTTTAATTATACCCTTTTCCTAGTCACATGTATTGAAGTGAGGTCACTTTGAGATTTTAAGTTGGGGGGGTAAGATAGTATATATTCCAAAAATTTGTTTCTGCCACCAAAAACAAAACATAGAAAAACCATACACACCTTTTTTTTCCTTTATCCCTTTCTGCACCTACAACCTTTTTGTTTTCAATTCCCTACATTTTGAGCCAATTCAAGTTGAGTTAAGCTAAAACAAAGGAGAGGACATAATAGTTGAAGTTACAGTGAAAGAAGGTGCATGCAAGTGTAGCAAATAGAGAGAGTTTGTGGGTGGTTAAATTGAATTTTGAGTAAAGTCAATATATTTCACCATGGGAGGTGATATTGTCAGAAGGGAGCCATCAAAACACAATAAAATATTGGAGGATAGGTTAGTTATGCCCATTTTCACAAGGGTGGGATGGTTGGACTACTTCCTAAAATTGATAGAGTTTAATGAAGACATGACAAGATAATTTGCAACTACATTACAACATGATGGAGCCATTGCCAAGGGCTTGTGAGTGGACGCTTCAAAAGCTACAATTGAAGAAGTGTCTAGTCTACTAAGGAATGGATTTGAATTCCCTATTAGAGTGAATGCAGTAGTTGCTAGGGATGAGTTTAGGGAGGTAGGAGAAAATCTTGATTCATCATCACAAGGTACGAAGAGATTTTCACTTCCTTGGATATGGGCCTCTTGTGCTTCTTATATCATTAAGTATATCATTTGTGACGGTACACAATCCCTTTTGTATTCTGTGCATTTTAAGTTACTAATTCATCTCCGTCACAATAGATTGGTCAATGTACCTAATTTACTTTACAATTTTTTAAAAAGAATGAGGTCTGAATACCAAAGGAAGATAAATGATTCAGTTTTGTCACACTACTATTTGGTAACCTTGTTATTGAAAAGGAGCCTTGGGGTTTAGTATCCACATGTGTCTTGGGAGAGCTTTTTAATTTGTAAAGATATTAACCATATTTTTGAGGAACTAGAAGTTCTTGAAAACCTAGATTCACCTGTTGCATCCTTAAGGGAAATACCCCTATTTCACCTATTACTTCACCTACTTGTAGTAGAGGTGAACTAGAGGAGAAAAGTGTGCAAGGATCACCACGTGCAGCATCTGACCAACCTATAGTAAAAGAGACCCCAACTTCCTCCAGAACACCTAAGACCAAGAAAAAGAGAGGTAGTTCTTCTTCTACACCTTCAAAGGTGTAGGAAAGAAGGATACCCAAAAAAATAAATCTACCCCACCAAGGTGTTCAAGACACTTGATAAAGAAAGGTGTCATGAGGGGAAGTATTAAGAAACCAGAAGATAAAACAAGGGATGAGGAACAAAAAGAAGAAGATGTTGTGAAATTAAGTACTGATTTAGAATTGAAAGATAATGTGTCTAAAAATGTGCATGTTCCTACAAAAAGGAAATGGTATATATCTACTACCTCTTATTCAAATTCAGAGGATATTTTTGTTTCCAATAAAACCAGGAAGAGAACCCCAATTAGCCTTGATAGTGAGGGTTTTGAATACAAAAGGATTGGTGATGAGTAGTTTTTGAAGGATAAGGAAATGTTTTTAGAAGAAAGAAATGTCAGGAAAGAATTGCAAGAAGCCTTAGAAAGGATAAAACAACTAGAAGAGCCGGTAAAGACTTATGAGCAAAGGGACAAAGAAAGGGAATTGAAGATACAATAATTTGAGGAAAAGTTACATACATACGGACATGGGACCAAGTTATACTTATTGGCACAATTTTCCATAGTCAAAGCAGGGAATAAAGAGCATGTAGCAGAAAACATGAAGCCCCCTACCACAATAGCTCCAACTTATCATACAACCCTGTCCCTAGGATATCAATTTTGGAAGGTTACTCAAGAGTTTTCTAGATAGAAAGAAAACTAGAAGGAAAAAGAAGCAATAATTGTAGAACATACTAGAATATTGGAGGGTAAGGATATTGAATTAAAAAGGTTGACAATCAAGGTGGAAGAGGAAACAGATAAATCTACTCAGATTTTCAAATGTAGACCTCCAGCTAGGACCTATGCTTTGTTTTTACAAGAAAAATTCTTAAGTTTCCAGTTCAGTAGATTGATAACTAACCAACTAGTTTCTATGAGTGGAAATTTTGATTTTCTAAATGTCTTTTGTTGATGCCACATTGGAAGAGAAAGATCAATTATGTGAATATTATTTGCATAATTATGTAGTTCTAGAAGACAAAAAATGGAATCCCTTAATATTTGTAGGGGATTTACAATTAAGGACACTAGCATCCTATTTAAGGAATGAAAATTTTAGGGGTGAACTTATGGAAAAATATATGGAGAGAGAGAAACCAGTTGCTCTTCTAATAAGGAAGGAATCTAAAAACCTTGACATGATCATAGAAGAATGGTTAGAAATTTTGGATCACAAAAGTGTAGGCAGGAAGATCATGAATTTAAGAATGAAGGATTACAAAAGGATGCAAATATTAATGGTTGGACTTGTTTATCATTACTATAAGTTTGTGCAAGAAAGATGGGATAGCTTAACCCCTGAGCTACAGAGAAAAGAGCCTCACTCAATTTATAATTTTATGGCTATGCTTCAGAGAACATGTGGGTATATGGATGTTGCCCAAGATAAATGAGTTGAATGGGTACCACTCATTTTCCAGCCACCAATACTTCTTTACCCAATACCACACTAGACAAGAGATAAACATGAGGAATGTGAGAGGGCTAAAATTATTAAAATGAAAAGACTTGCATGTTATAAAGGATTTTTATTTAAAATAGGTCAAAGGAGTGGATACTATTGCAGACTTTAGGGAAATCACTTTGCACTACAACCTTCAACCCAAGTTAATTTGCTTGAGGACAATAAAAAGGCTAGTTGGTGGGAATGATGAGTCCATTCGTTAGATAGTTTTCTTACATGTTTTTATGCAAGTTCATAGACATTACTAGACATTTATCTTATACATATGCCTATACTATGCTATCTTTAATACTTATTGTGTGACCTTGAACCTGATTTGAAATATATGGAAATATGGTTATGATGTGATGGTTAATGCATAATTTATGTATGGATATATGTATGAAATGTAATTGATATATATGCTTAGCTATGATTGTTAGTATTGTGTGCATGTTTTGTGAACTAACACTTTGTAGCTAGAAGGGGTAGAATGTAGCCCATAGCAACTGCGAGGTGCAACCTGCAACCAAAGGAGTTCCTACGTAGGAAAATAGGGGAGGTTCCAAAAAAATGGAGCACAACAACTACAACTTGGAGACACTTAATGAAGATGGTTGTGCATCATTGTGATGTCCAATAAAGATACTAGAGGAGAAGAACCCTATTACAATTGAGATTCTAACATAACTGATTTGAGCATTCAACATTCCAGTTATGTTACAACAGTGTCACAACCCTATACTTGGAATCTTCCTCCTTTTCAATTTCAATTTAGATTATTGAGCCTTAATCATGCTTCAATATCTAGGGAGTGGTGATATATCGTTTTAGTTTAAATTCTTGTTTTAATAAACTCCCCTGTGCCTATATGTATGGCTCGGTGGTTGAGGTTAGAGAGTTAGTTAGCTGACTTTTGTTCAAGAGAAAATATAGTTACCAGATACTTTCAGTTAGTTGTTATTATGTAGACAATGTTTATTGTTCAAATCATGGTTTCATGAATAAGATATCTGAATAGAATCTTATGTGATCTTTTTGAGTTGTGCAATGAATGGTTTGAGTTATCATGATTGTGTTAATCTAATAAGTTAGATTTGGTTTAGATTAGTGAAGACAACCACTTGAGCAAGGGCAGCTCAAGATAACTATCCTTCACTCCATTTTTTGTTATTTCATTTTTGTTTTAGTAGTTACTTCATAAATATAAGTTAAATAGATTATTTGTGTTACAATCATTAATGGAGTCATGAATAATTCTTTTTTCACAATTATACTATAATTGCTTGAGTTTGTTGTACTCCGAAGTGTAGTGTAGGTTTAGTTATCAGTATCAGTTAATTCCCAACATTCATTTCTTGACAGTAATTAGTTGAAGTCTTATACTGTAGGTACCCGTAGCAATAACTGTGCCAACATTACTTCCTTTACTGTTAGATAGTTTTATGATATCTCAACAAGTGTAACATTTTTACTCGAATGATTTAGGTAGTTTAAATAAGTCTTTGAAAGCACATATAGTGTTAATACCATCACAAGTTTACTAGCCTTGGTTGATAATTCAATGAATTCCTTTCCAAAGGTTCAAGAGGACTATTCAACTAGGTTTTCCCTCTAAATTGTGTGTGTAGACATCAAAAATATACTGATTGACATCGTGCATCTGATCCTGGTTTACTAACATCGTTTTCTTCCTAAATCATCCCTCGGTCTAACCGTTTAATCAAATTCCCTTATCTAATTAAATTCATCAATATTCGTCTCTTAATTAAATAAATCATTTTGTCTAATTAAGTCACTTTCTCTTGTTAATTAAATCAATCCATCTGATCTAATTATCCCTATTTAATTAAATAATCAATTTATTTGATTAAATCTCTAAATTCTATCTGATACTTTGTCTAATCAAAGTGTTTTTAAACACTTAAGTGTTCGTTTAACACTTCCCTAGGAATTTGTCATCTTCTTCTTTTCTTAGAACACTAGCTTTCATTTGGGTTTAAAAAAAGAGTTCTTTTTGTTTATTTCTTGCAAAAGGATTAAAAAGAATCTTAGGACCAACAACTTACTAGATTTTGTTTATGGGATTAACAAATTGAACAAATGTTTATCACTTGTCTTTTTGGTGCTCTAAAAATGAACTCACATATTGCTTTGAGGGTTTAAAAAGAAAAAGTGTAGTTGTGTTTTTCGTGAGGGCTTACTTAGACTAAAGCCATTGGAAAAGGACATATGCGCTTCTCTCCCACTTTATAGCAATCTTAAGAATCAAAAGGCCTTTTCCATGACTTTGGGTTAAGACAAAGCAATCACCTCCACACTTCGATTTGGGCTTAAAATTGAACAAAATCTTGTGCGAGTGTGGTGGGGCTTTAAATTGCACGCCATTCTCTCTCCTTGTTGCCAACAAGGATTGATGAGATTATGAATATTGTTCTTCATTCACTTTTGTTTATCCTAGAAGGGGCGCTGTAGGAAAAAGTACTCTCAAAGAATGACTCAACGGTAACACTCTAAAGCCAAAGAGTATTTCCAATTTTGGGATATAAAATGTGATATTGGAAGAAAACCTCCAATATCCTGGTTACATTTCAGACAAGATGGATAGAAAGGGGACTCTTGCCACATTAGTCCAACTCCTCTGAGCAGAAAGTCCTTACTAGAACCCATGACACTTTAGGATTTGCCAAAATCCTTTATCTATTTGTTGGTGCAAGAACGGTCGTTCTGAAGCCACCACACACTCTTACGGTCTTCTAGTAGAGATGGAAAGCATGCCATGGGAGTTTCATGGGTGTTGATGCTTGGCTGCCCCGATTGACGTTAATGAGCCATGGAGGGGAGCCAGTGGGGTCAAGCATCTAACCATCCGCTAGAGATAAGCGTAGCTGGACTTGTCCAAGTGGGAATCCAACAAATATTGTTTTACACATCCATAGGATTTTACTTATTCTTGGGTTACAAAAAGCATTGCTTGATCGAAAACATGATCCAAAATTTCAAACCCTTTTGAAGACAAATTCCATTGACTCAATCCATATGTTATTGCTTTCCCTTGGGATTCACATCCTTAGAGGTTTCTAAGCATTGGATTATATCTCAATTTGTCTCCTTAAGTAAACAATAGGAAACCCTTTCCTTGAGTTTATTAAATTTCCACATAACATATCTTGTGGGGTTTGAAGAAATTAAGACATTGGACATCTTAGTTTGAGAACCTAATTGAAGAAAGTGTTTTTGGTAAAATAAAGACATTAAGCAAAGCTAAACAAAATGTACTTTCATGTGTGTTAAAGACTCCAAATCCCAAAGCACAAAATCATTGATTGGAAATCCAAATGTTCAAATGAAATCATTTCTTGGTTACAAAGGTCATTAGGAAGCATTTGCATGCTCTTCAATACCTAGGTCTAGGAAAACAAAGTGTACCTTTTTAGGTTCTTCTTAGGATCAAAACACATCAAAATATTTTTCATCCATCCTTCAAAATATCAAAACAAATTCCATCTTATCATCACCTTTTGGAAAATCTTGAAATCATCCTTGATACTAGGCTTTGTGGCAAAACCAAAATCATCAAAATCATTGAGACTAGGTCCTTGAGAACATTTATCAAAACACCTTTGGCTAGGTATGTGTAGATGCATCCTTTTGCATATACTTAGTCCAAGTTATCAAAATCATCTTGTCTAGTTTAGTGTATGTAGATGAATCCTTCTTCATATGCTTAGTGAAACAATCATCTTGTTTGAATAGGTGTGGGTAGATGCATCCTTCTCCTCACACATATTCAAATTATCATCCTTTCAACAAAACTATCCCTTAGATCATCATCCAACATCTTAGGGTCTTTTTGTTCAAAATCCAAATCAAAAACCAAATAAAAAATCAAGGACAAAATCTCAAAATCTCAAAATCCCAAAATCAAGAATCAAAATCCACAAGTCCTAAAAGCCTAGTGTCTCATTCAAGATTTATCAAAAGCCAAAACATCCATATCATCCATCCCTAAACATCATTATCATATCATCACCTTTGATCCTCAAAACATCCTAAGACTTTATACTTTGGGACATAAAATAACAATCGATCCAAGGAATCAAGAGATTCATCTCTCATATTCTCGAAGGTTGATCCTTGTTTTATGGTTCAAACAAGATCTTAATACAAGAAGAGTATGGAAGCCAGCAAAGAAACACCCGCTTCAAGTGATCTTAGCCAAACAAACGCATAAATGAATCCGGCTAAATCAAGCAATCCATTGATCCTCTCATCATCCCAAAATCCATAAGAAGAAAATCAAGGGGAGGACCTTACCTTTGGAATGTCTCGCGAGGAAATGATGGAAATGCTCCAAAATATAGACAACCATAGAATCATCAACATCATGATGAGACTTAACCCTTCGTTGTACATGCTTGAACTAGCAAAACAAGGGGCCAAGTTGCCTTCGGATTTTGATGTGATTACTATAGTGGATACATCATTTCCTCCTATCTCATCCACCATCTCCATCTCATCTACACCTCCATCTCAAAACATCACACAAAACATTCTGCAAATCACAACATCGTTCGCTCCAACACAACCCAATGTCAACAAGGGAAATACATTCCTTAATGCTCTTCAATCACATCCCCTTGTTAATAATCAAAACTTGGATGCAAACACCAATTTGGAACAAAACATACTCAACAACCCATTACACAAAAATGTTCCTCTCACTTTACATTATGACCCATCATCAACATCTTTCCATGGAGCACCACAAACACCTCTTCTCACAAATTCACAAGAAGATGGAGATACGTTTGGACTAGGGGGCTTATTCGACACCATGACATTTTCACAACAACTCACACCTCTCACATTTCCACCTCTTCCACCATTACCATTATCATCCACACCACTCCTTGGTCTAGGGCTCCCTCCCCTACCAAGTATCAATCAAACCTATATCCCAACCATCAATCAAAGCATTATGCTAAACACACAAAATTTGTCGTTGATATCGCAACAACAAACAACAAACACACAAGCAATGGAAACATCATCAAACACACCTCTAACATCACAAAGCATGGTCTCTCAAGGACCAATCACATCAATACCACTATCCAACACCCAAAACATCAACACAACATCATCATCCACCACCATTCCAAATCCACCACCACCCCCACCACCACCAGCGTTCACCACATCAAACCAATTCAACGCAACATTGCAAGCCACTTTCCAAAGAGGATGCCAACAAGTTCAAACAAGAATTTGTGCAACAAGAAACTCCAAACAAATTAGCCCAAAGGCTGACCATTGCAGAACAACCGGCTCAACAAGCTCAAAAAACTTCTTTGCCTTACAACAACAAGAGCTCAAACTGCAATTTCATTACGAAGCATAAAGAGATTAGGCTCAAGCACAACTATTATTGCGGCAACAAGCCACTGGCGCAAACGGCACAAGTGCAAAGCGTAAAAGCCCAATACATGGCCTCAATATCAAGCACAACAAGCACAAGCACAAGCACAACTTCTTTTAAATTAGCATGTTGCAAGCATATCAACAAACACTAAGCAATACCAGAGTGGCAAAGTGAGAATGGAGGTCCAACAACAGAGTTAATTTGTGGGAATAGCCGACAGAAGCAACAACAAATTTGTTGGAACGCAAAAGCGCCTTGAAAAGCACAAATCCTAGCGCAACAACAACAAGATCAACAACAAGCGTTGTTCATACAAAAGCAAGTAGAAGCCTACTTCGCCCGCTAGAACATATCGATACCATTGAACAACACACCAACCAACCCATCCATTCAACCAATGATTCAAACACCCCAAAACACTTTCATCCCACCTCTTGATTCGCAAAATGATGTGACGACACAACTCAGGTTGCTCTCACAACAAGTAATCGACCTTCAATTAGGGTGAACAACCAAAACACCAAGCAACTTGTGTCCCTATCCATTTGATAGGAGCTTAGAAATGAAACCTTTCCCCAAGGGATTTGAGATTCCTAAATTTGACAAATATCGAGGGATGGGAAACCTTGAAGATCACATCAAAGGAATTCGGTTCATTGCATGGAGATTACATATCTGACGATACTTATCTACGATCGACTATTCCTAGCTTGAAGGTCATATAGAATGGTTCTCCTCGCACCTTCAAGCATTAGAACATTCTAGGAAATTGGGATGCATTCATTAAGAATACGCGTATGGCACATTGCAATGGATGTCGATCTTGAAGAGCTATGCACTCTAAAGAAAGAATGTGATCTTTGCTTCATTCCTTCAATGATAGCTGAGGAGCCAATGAGCAAGTGGACCAATGCGGAAAAGAACAACAAGTTTGCACAATCATAGCCAAACTTGAAAGTCACTTGTCATTTCATCTGAAGTTTCAGGGAATCACCACATATGAGCAATTGATCTCCAAGGCACTTAGTATCGAAAGAGCCCTTGTGACTCAACTACTTGAATCAACATCATGCTCACAAACGCCGAACAACCACTTATCATCAATTAGCAAACCTCACACATGGGCAAGGAACAAAACATTACTAATGATGGTGTCGTAAAGGCATAAGGTGGTCATTAGTGGTCCGAAAACACCAACATACACCCTGTAAAGTAAATCCAAAATCAGCGTAAAACACTCTGCACAACATACCAACCCAATAACAATCCTACTATCAATAACCTCAATGATCAAAGAGGACCACCCCAATGCAAAACTTATCCCAAATGAAAATACGCTATCTTGGGGGAACCACTGGAGGACATAATGAAAAAGTTGATCGACGAAAAACTCATCAAGCCTCCTACATTTGAAAATTACCAAGAACCTGACATCAAACCCCCTTGGTATAACAAAAATCAACTTTGCAAATTTCATAAGATCAAAGGTCACACCACAAAAAATTGCATGAGACTTAAGAACATCATCCAAGATCTCATTGACAAGAAAATCATAAACGTGGAACAACCTACTGAAAATCAGGATCTTAAAATCTACATGAATCTGATGCCAAATCATGGCAACAAAGGGAATAAAAATGACAAAGGGAAGGGCAGTGTAAATAATGTGTACAAAACAGTCATTGCCTCCCTAATTGAAGACTGCATGGTCATCACCATCAAGGGCGCCCATGCCGAAGATTGTGGAGTCGCCACAAGAGGCGGCAAAGCCACCATTGCAGGATCATCCCAACCTAATAGAATCCCTTCATCTAGATCCACTCCTAATGGTTACAATGTAGTAGATCAACTCAAGAGAATGCCAGCACACATCTCCGTTATGGAGTTGTTAAAAATCTCATCAGCATAGAAGAAGATCCTTGAGCAAGCATTAGCCTCATCCATCATCCCCGCAGATCTTGATGCGGAACAATTCCAAGCTATGGTTGGAAATATCATAACACCTAATCTCCTTACATTCTCTGACGAAGATTTCCCTGCCCAACCATCTCACAACCGTGCACTTCACTTGGAAGCCATTGTAAACAAGAGAAAAATCAAAAGGGTCTTGGTTGATGGAGGTACAAGTTTGAACATCTATTCTCTTAGCCTCATCAAGCAGTTGAAAATAGCAGAGGATTCCATTGACAAAGGTAAAGGCATCACGATAAGAGCATATGATGACCAAGAAAGAGTGTCTC
>VDFB02107300.1:0-13394 GCA_007258455.2 Sequoia sempervirens | reverse complement strand
GTTTCTATGTATTTTCTCACATCTATTTATTTTGAAAATTCTAACTTCACATATGTGTTTGTTTGTTGCATAGATATATATATAATATAACTATACATCTATATGTAAGTTTACAATGAATAAGTAAATCCCACCATAAATCAAATCCCATTGTTCAGGTTCATGAATGAACATCATCAGAAAAAAGAACATCATAAATGAACACAATGTCTAGCAGGTCACAGCCAAGGTAAGCTCTTGAAAGACTTGACTTGAAATGTCATCATGCAAATTGACTTGCTCTTTACAACCTCCCTAGTTGTGTATACATGCATACATATATATGTATGTACGTATATACATACATACATACATACATACATACATATATATGTATACACAACTAAGTATATGCATACATATAACTATACATCTATATGCAACATATCCATAAATTAATCTATTTGAAATTATAAATGTTTGAACACATACACTTGGAAATTAATCTAATTGTAAATTGTAAATGTAAGTTTACAATGAATAATAAAAATGAACATTATAAATGAACACAATGTCTATCGGGTCACAGCCAAAGTAAAGTCTTGAAAGACTTTACTTGATATGTAATCTTACAAATTGACATGCTCTTCACAACCTCCTAGCCATTTGACATGCCTGCCACAACAAACAAATATAATACAACAAACAAACATGGACAATAGTTATTGAAATAAATAAAAAGATATACTAGTTAGTAAAAAACATAGAACAATAATTGAAACTTAGAACAATTTGAACAAAAAATCCTTAATTATTTGGTGTGTTGATAAACACAATTACCAAACTGCCCACCATGAACATCGTTACACCACCTCTCCTTGTTCTCCCATGCCTGCAAGAAAAGATTTACAACCACGGGTAGTCACAACCGAGGCTAGTAACATACAAACATCATATGACCTTTGAAATAATGCATGTACAACAACACATAATTAATCAAGTTCAATTGCGAATATAGTAGTAGAGGAGAAAATTTGTGAATGCCACTGGCTGCTATCCCTCTTATTTAGAAATTTGAATCTGACAATTGAATGCATTCAATTTGATTGTTGTGTTTCAAATATGAATTTGTTATAGCATTTGAATTTGTAGCTGCCAGTTACGTAGGTTTTTAGAGATAATATGACTGAATTCTGCACTATATTTGGATTGGATGTTCATTTGGGAAGCCTTATATATCTGTGATTTTTTGCAGCTTTGCATGCATGCATAGAGTCATACAATCATATATCAATAATATACATTGCAAAGCAGAAAAAAAACCTAAATGTGTCACTTTTAACATCTAATTAAAACTCTTTTATCATTCAAATCCGCTCAAAAGTGAATGGGTCTAATTCACGTTAGCACCTTCTACAATCAATTTCGCACCCATTACAAATCACTCCTACATATTAATCTCCTTACTAAAGCACCGGACACCAAACACATTACACCCCAATTAATCTTCATTTGGGGTCCGATTGATGCATATGACTAATGTTTTTTTGTGGGTGTCCCATCCTATTCATTCGCTTTACCACGCGCTGTCTTTGTAGTTGCACATACATACATACATACATACATACACACACACACACACACACACACACACACACACACACACATATATATATATATATGTATCTATATATGTATGTATGTGCATACATACATACATACATACATATATGGACATACATACATGTATATATGCACATACATACATACACACATACATATATGTATGTATGTATGTGTGTGTGTATGTATGTATGTGCATACATACATGCATACATGCATGCATATATATATGTATATATGTACATACATACATACACACATACATATATGTATATATGTATGTATGTACATGCATAAATACATACATACATACAGTAATAATTTTGACATCATCGAATAAACCCTTAATGGGTCATGAAAATGTAGAAGAAAATGAATAACCAGTACCATTGTTTGCATTTTGAAAGGATAGGCAAAGGATACACACATATACATCGATTTGTTGAATGAACAAGAGACACAAAATGTAAAATGACAAATATATGTATGCTAGCCTACTGTATGTGCAATGGAAAGTAGAAATTTCTTTACAAATGGTAGAATGTATAAAGTAAGAAGACACTGCATAAATGAAAATAACTATAAGTACCTACCTGATACTTGGGATATTAGAGGAATGTGTAGAGGATGCTTGTCGTTGCTTTCGATACATACATACATATATACATGTATGTATGTATGTGCACATACATACATACATACATACATTTTGTAATATGAAAGATGCAGAAGAAAATGATTAACCAGTACCATTGTTTGCATATTCAAAGGAGAAAGATGTTAGATGTTACCTGAGGCCTGCTGTATGTGCAATGGAAAGTATGGTATGTATGTATGTATGTATGTCTGTATATGTATGTTTGTATGCGTACATACATACATGTATGTACATATGTATGTCTGTATGTGTATATACAGGTATGTATGTATATATGTATGTGTGTATGTGTACATACATACATGTATGTAAATATGTATGTCTGTATGTGTACATACATACATACATACATGCATACATGTATGTATATATGTATGTACACATACAGACACATACATGTATGTAAATATGTATGTGTGTATGTGTACATACATACATGTATGTATATATGCATGTACACATACAGACATACATATATACATACATGTATGTATATATGTATGTGTGTATGTGTACATACATACATGTATGTACATATGTATGTTTGTATGTCTGTATGTGTACATACATACATGTATGTACAAATGTATGTATGTATGTGTATATACATACATATATGTATATATGTATGTCTGTATGTGTACATACATACATACATACATGTATGTATGTATATACATGTACGTATATATGTATGGTATGTATGTGTATATGTATGTCTGTATGTGTACATACATACAGACCATACATATATAGATGGTATGTATGTACACATACATACATGCATATATGTATGTATGTATGTGCACATACATACCATACATATATGTATGTATGTATGTATTGGGTTTTTCAGAAAGGTGCAAAATAAATTAACCAAGGGTTTCATAGTAATAATTTGTCAGTCGCAGGAATACAGAAGTGCGTTTTCAGATAGATGCAGAATATTCCAGGCAAGGGTTTCATGAGATCAATTCCTTAAGCAAACGAATTTGGAAAAAGCCAAGCAAGGGTTTTCACGAATTCATTTTTGAGATAGATGCAGAATATTCCAAACAAGGGTTTCATGAGATTAATTCATTAAGCACACGAATTTGGAAAAAACCATGCAAGGGTTTTGACAAAAACATATTTATTTTTAATGGGTTTGTCGATTTATGCCCAAAGTGACATGGGTTTTTTATAGACATGTGTTCAAACCCACGAAATTCCTGATCATTTCTGGAGACAAAATCATGAGACAATCGACTTTACCATGTCGTATTTAATAATTTAAGCACAATAAAACCCGCATTTGGAAAAACAAAGCAAGGGTTTTCACAAACCCACGAAATTCGTTATCATTTCTGTAGACAAAATCATGATACAGTCGAATTTACCACGTTGTGAGCGCACGGTAACACAAGGACAGGAAATCATTTTACCCCAAAAAAAACCCGTGTGTATAACGCCAGTACCATGACATTAGCAGAATAAAACAGCACATGGCGAGATGCATGTAAGATGCATGATTTACTTCATAGACAAGCAGTAATAATTTATCAAACGTCGAACAAACCCTTCACGGGTCTTAACACTCGAATAAACCCTTCACGGGTCATGAAAGATGCAGAAGAAAATGATTAACCAGTACCATTGTTTGCATATTGTAAAGGTAGACGATGTTAGATGTTACCTGGAGCCGTGCACACGTGGAGGAGCTGTGGGGAGCCGTCGCCATCCGCAGCCTTCTCCATCGCCGGGAACCTTCCAGATAGCGTGCGGCAAAGCGAATGGTTATGATGGGATAGGGGAGAAGACTCAGTAGTCGCCAGGCTAACTTATGCTAACTCCAGAATTCAAAACCATAAGGTCGACTAAAAAAATTATGGGTTTCTTTTTTCGCATACAGCTCGCTATAACTAAGGTTTCGTACTTGGGAAATCCAATCGGAATGCGGGAGCATTGGATATGTGCGCGGAGGTAAAAAAGTCACCTTTTAGAGGGCTGTCCCAGTAGCCGCTCGCTCTAATTTCAATCAATTAGAGCTGTTTTAGCACTTAAATCCCACTTAAATCAGTCACTTTAGCACTTAATGAGCGGCTATTGGTGTTTTTGTAATTAGTTATTCAATAACATAAAGTTTTTTAGTGGATCAAAGTTAAATTTTTTTTGGGGGGTGGAGTGAACCTGGAGGTGGCGGTTATTCAATGGGTGGTAGCTACTGGCTCTTCTCCCCACCCACAAAAAAACATTAGTCATATGTGTCAATCGGACCCCAAATAAAGATTAATTGGGGTGTAATGTGTTTGGTGTCCGGTGCTTTAGTAAGGAGATTAATATGTAGGAGTGATTTGTAATGGGTGCGAAATTGATTGTAGAAGGTGCTAACATGAATTAGACCCATTCACTTTTGAGCGGATTTGAATGATAAAAGAGTTTTAATTAGATATTAAAAGTGACATATTTAGGTGTTTTTTTAATTTTTTATTGGTGGTTATATGTAGGGGGTATTGGGACGTTAGGTGATGATAACCAGGCGACACCTCTAAAAGGGGTCTTTTTGACATACACGCGCATATCGGATGCTACCGCA
This sequence comes from Sequoia sempervirens, assembly GCA_007258455.2. Taxonomy (NCBI): domain Eukaryota; kingdom Viridiplantae; phylum Streptophyta; class Pinopsida; order Cupressales; family Cupressaceae; genus Sequoia; species Sequoia sempervirens. The sequence goes on along the minus strand of VDFB02107300.1, from coordinate 8,559 downwards.
CTCTACCGAATTGCCCAAAAGCCAAAACCTTAGTTATAAGATCTTAACTCATGTGCTAAAAAAACTCCACAATTTTTTTTCCTCGATTCGACATAATGGCTTTTGTATTCTACCTGGGCTATACTAAGCTATATTCTTTAGCTGCTAATCGGCTCTTCTCCCTCTATCATTGTTCTTAACAATAATTTGTTTTTGATTAATTGTTCTTTTGGAAAGTATGGTAGAGTATTTTTATATATATTAAATGTGATATTGTTATCAAGATTCAATCGTGTAGTTTTTGGATTTAATCTTATTGACCCATGTTTCATGAGTAGAAGTTCACAAGAATCTATCTTTCAAGATAATGAATGTCCACATTAGAAAAATGCCTCCTACTTCATATACTAAATGTGTTTTGTTTTATTTAAGTTATGATAAAACGTCTATTATTTTATTTATACATCGGTTATATGCTTTAAAATATTTGTACTATTACAGTGGAATTTTTATAAATCTTTGAATTAAACTAAATTATGGTGTTTTAGTATGGTAAGGCTTGATTTTTTTGCTTAGAGTTTTTTTTGGAGGGGGAGATTTTGTGTATCTCAAGAGCTAATATTAATGAGGTAGATGGAAGAATTCTTAGAGAAGTTTGAAAAATGTGAGAAAGAATGGATTAGAAAATTGAAATGTGGAAAATGATTCAAAATTTATTATAGAGATTGGATCAAAAGAAGAGACTTCAAGATGGAAATTAGAAATTATTTTGATCAAGTTAGAAAAATTAACTCTTTTCATTTATGATTCAAATAATACAATGAACCAGTGTATCTATTAGTTAATTGTTAGTTAATTATGGAATTGATATATTTTTTTGTAGTGATGTCCCATCTCATAATAAAAGATATATGAGATGTACTTCAAATATTACAATTTTGAGATACATGTGATTAATTTTTATTATAGTAATGTGTTTTAAATTAATATTCTTTAAAAATTGTCCATATATCAATTATATTGAATTATTAAGAATTTAATAATAATACTTATATTATTACTTTAAAAAATTTAACATATAAAAAAAACTATCAAATTATGTCAATTATAATAACCTATTAATAATTGAAAAGGAATGTAAATAGATGGGTTGTGGCATTGTTCATGTGTAATTATTTTAATTTTTTTCTTGTAGGAATAGTTTAAATTGTTTTTAGTTTTCTAGACATATACATATAATATTAAATTTTGATTTAGATGTTTTTTCCTAAATTTTTAACAAGTATATATGTTTTATTAATTATTTAGTGAGATCAAACTAACCTGAAATCCCTAACATGATCCTTTAAATGTGTAGTGAATTATGCCTAGATTAGTCACATATAATTTTATTTAAAAATAAATAAAAATTATTGAAATTAGTAATATATTTGCATTCATGTTTATGTGACTTTGTGTTTACAAAATAATAAATAGAAAATAGGTTTAACATTTAAAAAATATTGTAAAATTATTGATTTTTAATTTCATTAAAAAATATTCAAAATGTAGTTGTCATTTAGATTGTCAAAGTCAACTTTAGTAATGGATTATACCATGACCTTGTATTTGTAGGCTGAAGGATTTGAATTAAGTTTAAAATCATATGCAAAGGGAAAAACCACAAGTTTTAATCATATAATTTACCTCTATATTGGACAAAGTGACTAGAACCTATTTCTTATTCATATGGCTTATCACACTACCAAATAGGGTAAAAGCATATACATTAGTGGATCTTCTAATATCAACATCACACATTTATTCTATCCAATTAGTGTTTCTCTCATGTACAATGAAAAAAAAGGAATGCTCTACGTCCCCCCAAAAATATCTGAACACTCTTTCAACATCCTAGTGAAGCCTTCTAAGATTAGACATATTTGCTAAGAACTCTTACTACTTAGATTATGTCTAGTCTAGTATAGAAAATATCATACAGTAATCTTCCAAATGCACTCTAGTTAGGAACTTTGATGATATCTTCCATCTTTGAAGTAGACATAGGATAATGTGCCATAGATAAATTTCTCAAATTTTAGCCCCTACTCACATGTAATTTCAACTCCTAGTTCTTTCTAGCCTTAGGGAGCTTAAAAAATGTACATTTTTTCCTCTTCTAATTTAAAATTTTGCACTCAAATTATTTTCAAACAAATCTAAAATGTGTTATTTGTAGAAGACAATATTTTGTAAAAAGTGGAAATTTTCAAAGTGTAATAACTTTTGCACTATAGCTCATATTCGAGTTCCATTTTTTGCAAAATTGAATCTTTTTCCGCAATGAATCCAAAGAGAATAATTCACACTCATTCTATTAAGTTCTCATTTATGCCTCTTTAGGGTGATTTACAAGCACTCTTATGAAGTACTAAATTGTGGGGGGAACAAAATAATCAAGGGGGGTTTTATGTGTGGTCTATTTTCACACTTCCTCAAGAAGTGATTTTGTGTTGTGTTTTTCCCTTCACTTCTACACACATTTCTAAGTTCTTCATTTCTCCATTTTTACATGCAACTAAGTCTAGTAGCATGGATTCTAATGTTACTATAGTACCCCTAACACCTTTCAATTATCATGATTGGAAGATGAAATTAACTCTTGTGCTTAAGAATAAAGGTTTATATAGGGTGACCATGGGGGGAAAAAAAAGAACCTACAACAACCAAAGAAAAATAATTTTTTTTTAATAACTATGATCAAGTATTTGGCTTCGTATGTTTAAATTTTTCTCTTGAATTCTTTTTCCATGTTGAGAACTTGAAAACACCCAACCATATTCAGGAAGATCTAAAATTTTTTTTTGAGAAATTTGACGAACTTAGAAGCCATTAGTTGGGAAATCAAATTTTAGGTCTTAGTCTTAGGAATTTTACAACTTTACGAGACTTTTTCACTAAGTTTAAATCCTTGGAGTTGCAATTAAAATATTGTGGAATTGACAAGAAAGAGGACCAATTAATTCTTTATGTACTTTCCAAGCTAGGTCTAACTTTTCTTGTGTTTTTATCAACTTTCTACTCTACTAAAAGGGCTCTTGGAGCCTCATTTTCTATGCCCACACTTGATAACTTTATTGCTGATCTCACAAGGGAGCAATAATAGTTAATTAAAATGGGTAGTTTTAAGTCTAGAAAGCCTCAAGCCCTACTTGAAGGGAATGAAACACATAAAACTTAAAAAGGAGAGAAGAACACTAAAAAGGATAAGGAAATTAAAGAAGAAGGAAAATTTGACAATTCCAAAGATTCTTGTCAAAGTAAGAAGTTAAATGTTCCCTTTGTAAGAAACTTGAACATGATGAAAATAAATGTATGAGGAAAAAAATTGAGTCTCTACAATAAATCCTCAAAAATAATAATATAGGGCTACCTGATTACATCAAGGCATCTTCATCAAATCAATAAAATACTAAGGAAAAAGAGAAATAAAAGTTAAAAGGCTTAGTTACTAAAAAACCTTTATCTCCATCATGGATTATAAACTCTAGTGATTCACACCATATGGGTTCTTCACATGTTGTCTTCTCATCCTTAGAGCCATCAAGAATTTTTTAAATCACCTTAGGTGATGATACTCCAAAATTGGTAAAAGGGTGTATCTAAAAATTAAAAAACATAGGTAAAAGGGACGTCTGTTAAATTTGAAGGAGGAAAAATTGTAAATTTTTTAAGTGTACCTTCACTATCAACTAATCTCCTTGAATTTTATTAAATAACTCATTTAGGGAAGGGAATGAGATTATAGTCTCTCCAAATTAAGTTGAGATAAGAGAATTGCAAAGAAACAATTTGGTAGCAATAGGAGAGGAAAATTACCAATCTAGGTTATATATCTTCTCCAATTTTTCCATAGATATTTCTCCAAAAGCACTACTAACTCATTTAGATGAAGTTAGAAAACTATGGCACAAGTGGTTTGGCCAACTTAACTATCACTATCTTAAGCAACTATGTCAACAGAATATGGTTAGGGGATTACATAAGGTTAAATTTTCTAAAGGGATTTGTGAAGGTTGTGCACTTGGCAAGAATCTAGAAGCGAAAATTGACAAAGGAAAATTATGCAGGGAAGTTCACAAGTTTTGGAACTTGTACATAGTGATGCTTCAAGGGCTTTTCTCCATCCATGTTTTACAAAGGCTAGATATTTTCTCACCTACATTGATGGTTTCTCACATTTTACATGGTTATATTTAGGAAAAAATTAGAAGTGTTTGAAGCTTTTCAATATTTCAAAGGTCTAGCTAAAAAAAATCAAGGAAATTCATCAAGGTTCTTCAAACAGATAATGGGATCTCAAGTATGCTAGTAATAATTTTGATTAGTTTCTTATATAATAGGGGATAGATGTATAACACATAGTTATTTATACCCCTCAATAAAATGGTTATGTAGAATAAAAAAATAGATCTTTGAAAGAGATGGCTAATTGTATGATTTACTCTAAGAGCCTCACACTAGAATATTGGGTAGAAGTAGTCAACCGTTCATGTGTTACATTCAAAATATAATTCCACATTTAAATCCTTGAAGGATATCACTCCCTTTGAAGCTTGGAAAGGATAGAAACCATTAGTTGTTCATTTTAGATTTTTTGTCTCTCTATCATGGTAGGCATTCCAAAAGAGCTTCACAAGGCTATGAATTGAAAATCGAAACCTTGCATCCTTTTTGGATATCTGGATGGTGTAAAAGGCTATCACATACACCCTACCACAGATGATTTTTTTATTGAGATAAGTGTTAAGATTCAAGAAACATCTCTTTAAACTATACTTGACACTTCTCAACATATTTTGGACTCACAGGATACTGATTACAACACTAATGATTTAGATCATTCTTAGCAGATTCCTAGAGCAGTTTCTTCTTCTTCCAGTTCTCACAGTGATGACAAGGATGATTTTGCATCTTCATCTAGTTCATGGATTGCATTCTAAGTTGATATTTCCACACCAGACTCACCCTCATTTTCCACTCTACATAAGGTATATATAGGGGTACATGATCCAAGTAGATTTTTTAGGGGGCAAAAAACTCCTTTCCTTCAATTTATGATCCACATACATTCAAAGAGGAATCAAGCATACCAGAGTGTGATATTATTATGGATGAGGAATACGATTCCTTGATTAGAAATCAAACTTGGAATTTGACTTCACTTTCTAAGAAAAGGAAGACAATTTGATGTAGGTGGATATATTGAACTAAATTTAAAGTAGATGGGTTAGATGATAAGTATAAAGCATGATTAGTTTCCAAAGGTTTTTAACAAGTTGTAGGAATTGACTCTAAAGAAACCTTTGCACAAATTACTAAGATTACTTCCTTTCGACTCACACTTGCTATAGCCGCAACACATCAATGGTATGCACATCAGATGGATGTGAAGAGTGCATTTCTTCATAGAGACCTTGAGGAGTAAATATATATGGAACAACCACTAAGGTTTGTTCAGGATTCATCCTTAGTTTGTAGACTTAGGAAATATTTCTATGAATTCAAACAAGCTCCTAGAGCTTGGTATTTCAAGATGGATCTTCCTATGTCTTATCTTCAGGTTTTGACACTATTTATCTATTATGGTAGGATGATTCACTTTTGATACTATTTCTATATTTTTATGATATTTTTATTATTGAGAGTACTTCATTTGTCATTACAATAGTGAAGACATCACTTCAGGATAGATTTGACATGACAAATGGGTTTTTTGCACTACTTCATTGGTATTGAGATTTCATAGTCATCTTCATGGATTACTCTTACACAATCTAAGTATACTATTATCTACTTGCACAATTTCACATGACTACTTGCAAACCATCTTTGAATACCTTTATATTTGAAGTCAATCTTAAGACTTCATGTACTATAGATCATTGGTTGATACTACACTATATCAACAACTTGCTAGTAGTCTTATAAACTTGACTCATACAAGGTTGAACATTATCTATGTAGTAGACATGGTTTAGAGATTTATGTAGGAACCTCTTGAGTTGTATTGCACAAAAAACTAAGAGGATCCTTCATTACTTTCATGGCATTATTGGGTTTGGGATTCATTATAGAGTTGGTTTATCATTTGACTTGGTTTCATAGATTTAGATTGGTCTAGTGACACTGATCATCGCAAGCCCACTTCAGGTTATAACTTTTCACTTGGTTCAGGTCCTATTAGTTGTTCTAGCAAGAAGTGGAATGTTATTTAACTATGCTCCATCCACAAAGGATTAGAGTTTAACCAGCTACTCAGCCTATATGGCTTCAATGCATTATTTTTGAGTTTATACTCATTTCAAGCAGTATATAATTATCTATTTTGACAACCAGAGTACCATTCAGATATGTAGGAATCCAATTCAACATCATTTAACCAAACACATAAATATTCATATGTATTACATTCAAGAGTTGACTCATGGACAAATCATCGACTTCATCTTTTTCTAGTCTTCAAAGAAGTTTTTTGACATCTTCACCAAACCCTTTACTAAGAGAAATTTCATCCATCTACAAGCTCTTCTTGGCATACATTCTACATCGGTAGCATTGTCATCCTCAGGGGTCCTTTCTAGTCTCCTCCTCATCTTCTATATTTTTAGAGGATAGTTTATTTCTCATTGGATTTTCTATCTTACTCCATGATTTTAGAGAGAGTTCATAGTACATGAGTACCTTATAAGGCTTCATCGTCAGGAATCATTGATTTTGCATTGTACATGGGTACCTCACCAAGCTAGTAGCTAGGACCCATTTCATCCATGTGCACCTAAGCTATGCTTAAGTGGGGGTGTTAGTGTACATATTTGATGCATACATTTAGGCTTACTTAAGCCTACTTAGTCATTGATTTACAATTGACACTTATTCATGCAATGTGACAAGTTGTTTAGGAGTTTCATAGAGGTGTCACCATAGATTTGACACCTCACGCTAATTTAGTGGAAGTCAACTCACCACCACTCCACATATGAGGATTCATATCCTCCTTTCGTAGATGCTAGGTTTTATATCTCCTCCTATTTATATATACCTATTTTTCCTAATACAAAAAATAAACTTTATGCAATCATTGTTCAATTATGGTTATTTGTAATTGAAATGAAATGAATAGCCCTGTTCTACTTTTAGGAGATGGAATAGAAGAAGGTTTTAGGACCTTCCTCCTATTTCATTATATTTTATTCAAGGAAACCTTAGAGATCTCAATCTAGGGATGGAAGTAGGGAAAGAGATCTATAATAAGGTGTCCTAGGGGTGTGATTAAAGACAATAAGAGGGTTCTCCAGCAAAAAAAGGATTGGAAAGACAAGAAATCTAATGATATGCAAAACCTAATCATATGACCTAGAAAATAAACTCAAATCAAAATAGAAAACTGAAAAATAAGTAGAGGTGTGCTTGGAAAGCTGAAGATGCTCAAAACAAGGTATGCACTCTTAAAAAATTGACTTTTAATGCACATTGGGAGTCATTCACTAGTAGGGGCGATTTAGTCCTAGTTTAGGGTTTAGAGCGGAAACAGGAACCTTGAACTACTAAACCAGGATCTAGAAAAAAATCCTAAAAACTAGTATACTAAGACTCATACACCACAAGTGGCGATTTAGTCCTAGTATCTAGGTTGGTCTAAAATTTTGATATCCTCTAGTAACTTCCTGTATCTTCTCTCTTGTCAAATCTTTGAATCTAAAACACTGAATTCTACTCTGTAGATGACTTTTCGTGATCTTGCAATGTAGATGACAACTTTGAAAACTTTCTCCAAACTTGCTCTTCAATGGATCTTTAACCTAGATTTGCAAATCACACATCAAAGAGAGAGAAAAATGGTGTTTTGTTAGTGGATAGTGGTTTTCCTTGGTCAGACCCCATTTTGGTAATCAAACCTTGAAATGAAATCAAATAGAATGAAGGAATGATGAATGAACAAATATGCAATGTTGCAACTCACCAAACCCTTGAAAAAGAGGCTACAATCTTGAATGGAGTGGCTAGCATGAATGTGGATCTTGACTCTTGATTGTAAGTTATGGATATTGGCTTAAATACTTGCTTGAACCATAAGAACCTACATCAAAAATGTTAGCTCAATAACAAACATGATGTATGATGACTTTGACATGAATATTGAATCTTGAATATAGCTCCAAAATGCTTGATAATCAACTCTTGAATGCTCTTGAATGCTCTTGTAAACTCTCTTGATAACCAATTTTCTATAATGCGTGATCTTAAAAAATGTTAGGATAAATTAAGTGAAATAACCTTGCATTTATACTGTTTATGCCAAATTTCCTAAAATTACAACACTACAAGCTGACATCAAATCTAGGAGAATAAAATCCCAATAGGAATTGAATTAAAAATTAAGTCCAAGCTAAGTGGGACTCATACACTAGTCGGGGCATATGAGTCCCAATAGGCTAAACTTGGGACACAAATTTGAACAAATGTTTACTTTTATGCCAAATTTAGGACTAGGCACCAAAACTTAGGTGTTACCCAGACGCCCAAGGTGGCATATGAGTC
>VDFB02107299.1:0-10006 GCA_007258455.2 Sequoia sempervirens | reverse complement strand
GGAGAAATATACAGTGGAGTGAACAGAGTAACTTTTCATTACTATTTTGGTTATTTGCGCAAAAAGGAAAGAAACTACTAAATAGAAGTTACCCCCAATCTACAACAATGTCGTTGTTATCTTTGCATGCATTGTATTAAATAATTCGCATGCATTGTATTTTATTTTTTGTTTTTTCTTATGTTCAGTTTTTCAAAACCTATATTAATTGGTGGTCTCATGCTTTGTAGCGTTTCTATACTCCAAAAAGTTGTCCCTTTTTCCTATAACATGATGAATGTATACTAAAACAATAAACTTACATATAATATTACATTTATTTAGACATAAGAAAATTTGTAACAGTTATTTATACAGCTATTTAAACATTTACCCAAAGTAAGTATTTATATATGTTAAAAAACTATAAACATGAATATACTTTACAATCTTCTTTGTGTTGAATTGTTATTTTTTGATAAAGTATTTTTGAAAAAACCTTAACCCACATAAAATCAATGAATAATAAAGTGCAATTAACATTAAAAAGCAATAACAAAAAACTAAAATAAATATGACCTATCTTAAATAGTTATGCAACCTTCTCAAAAGCTAAATAATCTTGATAAAATGGATAGGTTTTATGAAACATAGAGTTGCATAAAAAAATTTGATAACCATTTTTTTATTATGATGGTTTATTTAAATAAAAAAAAAATTCAAATCCCTCTTTATATTTGATAACTTATTTTGAATTCTAATAATCTTCTCAAAACTAAATAGAACTGAGTATTTTATACATAAGTGAAATGATTTTCTAAAATTTAGAAAATCAAAGTATAAAACAAATATTCTAAATTTATAATAGTAAGTTTCTAAATTAAAAGATTTAGAATTAGAAACTATTCAAGATCTTTTTAAAACAAAGATATCTCTTGAGATCTTTTATGTAGATTTATTTAAGTAATATTTTCCAATCAAAATAATAATTATTTATAAAATAATATATTAAAAATTAGTAAAATTACTACACATAAAAATATTTTTAAAATTTAAAAAATTAAGTATGAAAGAACTTTCCTAAATTTACTATTGCATATAAAGGTAAATTTCTAAATTAATATACATTAAATTAAAAAAAAAATAAAAACAAAAAATATTCTTTTTAATGTTATTGTAAAATATTTTTTAAATAATAGAATAAAAATAAAATTATAAAGTAATGAAAAATAATTGTTCTTTCTTAAAATTCTATATTAATGTATTTAAAATTAGAAAATTAGGAAATTAAATATTATAAATTTAAAGATTTACTAAATATTTTATCCTAAAAAATATAGAAACTTAAATATACAATCTAATATAATGGATTTTCATAATAAGTGAAAATCTAAAATCAATTTCAAATTACAAAATTAAATATAAAGAAAATATAATAAATTTATTATTATACATAAAAATTAAGTTTTAAAATTAATATATTTAAAACTAACATATCTATCTTTAAAAAACTAATGCAACTAAGAATTACATTTACATGTAACTTTATTGTATAATTTAAAAATAAATTATATAACACTATTATTTATGTGTTTATTATTATTTAAAATTGGGTCATGATTATGATTACAATTTAATTAGGGTCCAGGTTCACTTAAGGTTAGGGTTCAATTAGGGACAGGGTTAGTGTTGGGGTAGAGATCAATTAAGATTAGAGTTAAAGTAGGGTTAAGGTTATGTTACAGAACTTTAGGGTTCTTGATTATGATTTAATTAGGGTTACAATTACAGTTATAAGATAAAGCTTGGGGTAAAGGTTAGTTTTAGGGTTAAGGTAAAGGTTAGGACTCAACTAGGGTTAGGGTTAAGGTTAGGCACAATTAGAGTTAGTGGTTAGGGTTAATGTTAAGTTAGAGTAAGGGTTCAACTAGAGTTATGTTTTAATTAGGGTTAGGGTTAGGGTTCATTTAGTAGTACAATTAGAATTGGGGTTTCCATTGTAATTAGGGTTAGGTTTAAGTTTAAGATTGAAATTCGATTAGAGGTAGGGTTCAATTAAAGTTAAAGTTCAATTAGGGTTAAATTTCAATAGGGTTAGGATTATAAGATAAATATTCATGTTAGGGTTAGAGTTAGAGTTATATTTCTATTAGGATTAGGGTTAGCATTAAGATTATGAATTACGATTAAAATAATGATAACTTTGATGTATTTTATATATATTAATATTTAATATATGTATGCTAGTTATAGTGTTTAGGGCTTGAGTGTGCAGGACTATTTATTTAGGGTTTTAATGAAAAAAAATTCAGATTAGTTAGTTCTTTTGTATTTAGAGCTCTCGCCGTTCATCTCTGCAGGGCCTTTTATCGATATATATGTATACGAGTAAAAGATAAATCTCGGCTTCTTTCACTGGTCTCCACGCTAATTTCTGTGTGTGAGTGATTCGTTCCCTTGAAGCCATATCAACTCTTTTCGTTCTTCGCTATCTTGCTGCAAATCTTCATTTACAGATGGATTCTTTGGAATGATACAATTTTCTTCTTTATACATTTCTTTTAACTTTGGAAAAATGTTTATGACTTGATTGAAGATCAATAAGGATGTTTACCTGGTAACATCTAATGATCTCACGGTAATAAATGGTTGCCTTTGTTGAATCTCTCGCTCCTTTGTGTAGTTTATTTTGTGCACCTTTCTATTAGTTGTCTATTTTATGTCTAAATCACTTAAAAAATCTTAGCACAAGCAGATTTTACCAATCATTTAACCACAGCCTAATCTAATTGCATCGAGGGAACTCATAGAACTAAAATATTCGCTTGTAACGTGGAGAAACCAAATTTGTTGGCTGTATATAACTCAATGATTTGCTTGGGTATATGATTTAATCATGCTTGTTCCCGATTGCTGGCATAGGCAGTTTTTCCAACCCTTTATCTATTCACTTATTAGAGGTTCTGCAATTTTTTAATTTCAAATTTCAATAGTTAAACTTATTTATATTTTGGTTGTCAATTGAGTACCCTGTTTAATTAAAAGTAGGAGAACAAGTGAGGAGACAGGTACTTCCCCTGAATAATGGGGACTATTTGAAGTTACCCTTCGAATTTAAAATATTTGTATATACAATCTGGTAATTCCTGGAGGCATACTGCCATAAGGATATAATGCCTTGTTCTGTAAATGTTATACACAACTCTATTAGAAGTTATCCTTCAAATTTAAAATATTTGTATAAATAATCTGGTAATTCCTACAGCCATTCTGCCATGAGGATATAATGCCTTGTTCTGTAAATGTTATTCAGAACTTAGTTATGCCTTGTTCTGTAAATGTTATAATGCCTTGTTCTGCAAATGTTATATACAACTCAATTTGAAGGGTATCTGCAAATGTTATATACAACTCTATTTGAAGTTACCCTTCAAATTTAAAATATTTGTATATACAATCTGGTAATTCCTAGAGCCATTCTATCATGGGGAAATAATGCATTGTTCTGTAAAAGTTATACAAAACTTAGTTATGCCTTGTTCTGCAAGTGTTATACACAACTTAGTTATTGCTTGTGTCTTAAGATGGGATTATAACAGCGTTAGTATGCTAATGCTATGCATAAGAACGATTTGGTTATACAACTTACTTAGCTCAAACCCCATCTTAGAATGAGGCTACAAATTACAATAATTAGTCGCTTTTTTTAAATTTGTGAATATAGTTTTATCTTACAAATAGTTGGTAGTTGTGGTACCCTGTTATACAATAATTCTGAATAGGTAAAATAAGGGAAGCCTTTTAAAGCTGCACCACAAACTTCAAATATGTTCTTATAAACATCTTACTTAGGTCAGGTATGTTGCACCTTTGACTGAATATTTTTAAGAGAGACACATCAAACTAATTTTACCTGGACTGTATTCTTAGTAGAATTATAAGTTATATTGAACTTATTTGCACGTTGGGCCTTGCTTTGGTACAAATATCATTTTTTCCATACTTGAAGATTCAAGAAAATTAATTAAACATAAATACTAGGTAATTAATTATAATTTAATATATACTTTCAATATGTATTTTTTTTACCTTAAAATCTTTAAACAAATGCATCTTCTGTCTCTTGGATAGGATTGTGCAATCCTGTTTCCCATAACTGAAATGACTTGATGCCATTCATGGTACACCATGGTACACCTCACATTCCAAACATGATACTTGATAGTTGGTGTGGATGTGACAGGTAGTGTTATCCTGTTGGTGCAAAAACCAAGTAAATACATCATTCTAATAGCCAATAATAATCTTGAGGTAGGGAATTAGCACAAAATGAGGATGAAATGAAGATGGATAAGAATTGGATCATGAGCTAAATCTTCCATAAAAGTATTATACTTTTTGGTATTGCTTTAGAAAATTCTCATCAAAGTGAGGACAATAATAAATGCCAAAATCGAAGGGTATGATAATTCCACCATTATAACTGTTTAAAGCTACATAGGTAAGGTGTGTGACCCATATTACATGGGCATGGCTTATTATCAGGGTCAATGGCTCGAGCGTGTAGGACACTCTGCGTTTAGGGCATTTCGAAGGAGGGTTAATGGACTAGTTTATTGTACTGCAGATGATGCCTGATAGTGAAGATTGAGAAATGAGATTGTTTTTTGGCACAGGCAGTCAAGATTAGAAGTGTAAGGGCTTAGGTTTGACCATTTTACAGTTTGATGCCTTGTACAGAGTGGTTTTATGGTTTTAAATGATGTACTATTTGAAAAGAACTTCTGCTTCTTTCACTGGTCTCCATGTTAATTTCTGTGTGTGGTTGACTCGTTCCCTTGAAGCAATACTAATTTCATTCCTCGCTATCTTGCTGCAAGTCTTGATTTGCAGAGGGATTCTTTGGGATGGTACAATGTACTGTATAAGTTCTTAACATTGGTTAACAGTTTTACAGTTTGATTGATGGACAACAAAGATGATGTTATAATCTTCTCAATGAATGCGAATATGATCGCAGGAATGAACATCTAAGGGGCTGAGTTGTCCATGCTTTTGTTAATGTCTCTTGCATACTTAATTTGGGTGTCATTTGATGTTGGAAGGACTTTCCCTTTCTTGATTTGTAGTGGTTGGATCACATTAAAGAAATTTGGCTTGAATGTCTATTTCTCTTTTGCTTGGTAGGTTGCTGATGAGGCAGCATTAATGAAATTGTAAGAATTAAATGCATGATTTTACTGTGCAATTGTCTTACCACATTGTTATGTGTTGAATTATTGTAGTTGGTGTTTATCAGTGCAAGAGCTAAAGTGTTATTTATTACCATTTTATCACAGCAGCAAGATCCCACATTGAATTCTGGAATTTTCTCAGAAATTAGGATTATAGTGGTAATGATTTTACTGTGCAATTGTCTTACCACATTGTTATGTGTTGAATTATTGTAGTTGGTGTTTATCAGTGCAAGAGCTAAAGTGTTATTTATTACCATTTTATCACAACAGCAAGATCCCACATTGAATTCTGGAATTTTCTCAGAAATTAGGATTATAGTGGTAGGTAGAGGAATTGTGGGTTCTTTTTGGCTAGGGTTGCACTGAGGGGGCTGCCTGAAGTTCTGTTGAGAAAAAATTAGGAAGAAAATTGAGGAGTTTTATGCGATCAGGTTGTTCTGTTGATTTCATAGCTGGTGATTGTGGATATTACAAAAGAAAAAGTTAGATGCCTTCTAATGAACCATTTAAATTTGCTCCATGAGCTGAAAATATATTCTTATATATATCCTGATAAGTCAGGTATATCTCAACATAGGCCGAGAATATTTTTAGAGGAGTCAATACAAATTAGTTGGTGGCATTTGAAGGTTATATTTAACTTAGTTACCTGTTAAGTCCTTGCTTTGATACAACTATTATTTTTCCCATATTTGTACATTCACAAAAATTAATTAAACACAATCTCAAATTAGTGTAATAATTAGAAAGTAATACTTCCAAAATAAATCTTTCTGTTTGGATAGGGTGGTGAAATCCTTTCTCCCACTATTCAAATCACTTTAGGTGCTATTGATGGTACACTATAATTGGTGTGGATGTGATAGGCGGTGTGATTCTGTCTCACATAAAGACCAAGTAAATACATAATTGTAATAGTCAATGTTTATCTTTAGGCAGGGACTTAGTTCAAGATGAGGATGAATTGAAGATGGATAGAAGTGAGGTCTAAAATTTTAAATGACATAGGATACTTATTGTTATTATTGCTTTAAGACATTCTCATCCAAATAAGGACAATACTAAATAGGTAAATGCAGAAGTATGATAATTTCACCATTATGACTCTTCAAAGCTACATCGTAAAGTACATGATCCATATCACATAGGGCTGGTTTGTTAGTAGGGTTACGGGCTTGAGTGGGAGGGCACTCTGTTTTAAGGGCTTTTTGGAGTGGGGTTAATATAGTAGTTTTTTAAACTGTAGAGAATCCCTGATATCGAAGATTGAGAATGCAATTATTTTTTAGGCAGAGGCAGCTAAATCAGAAGTGTAAGGGCTTAGCTTGGACCATTTTGCAGTTCTACTTTGTATGCAGAATGTTTTAAATTTTTAATGATACTAGAGAAAAAAATTCTGCTTCTTTCACTGGTCTCTATGCTAATTTCTTTGTGTGGTTGACTCGTTCCCTTGAAGCAATACTCAAATTTTCATCCCTCGCTATCTTGCTGCAAGTTTTGATTTGCAGAAGGATTCTTTGGGATGGTACAATGTACCGTATAAGTTGTTCTAACATTAGTTTTTAGGGTATGATTGATGGACAACAAGGATGACTTTATAATCTTCTCAATGAATGCGAATATGATCGCAGGAAAAAACATCTAAGGGACTGAGTTGTCCATGCTTTTGTTAATGACTCTTGCATACGTAATTTGGGTGTCATTCAATGTTTGAAGTATTTTCCCTTTGTTGATTTGTAGTGGTTGGGATCACGTTACAGGATTTTGGTGTGAATGTCTTTCTCTTTTCGTTGAGACTTTTTTCTTTGCTTGTGTTAATGACTCTTGCATACGTAATTTTGGTGTCATTCAATGTTTGAAGTATTTTACTATTTTCCCTTTGTTGATTTGTAGTGGTTGGGATCACGTTACAGGATTTTGGTGTGAATGCCTTTCTCTTTTCGTTGAGACTTTTTTCTTTGCTTGGTAGAGAGTTAAATGCATGATTTTACTGTAAGAGTTAAATGCATGATTTTACTTTAAGAGTTAAATTCACGATTTTACTTTGCAATTGTTTGACCATGTTGTTATTGTTTATTGTAGTTGGTATTTATCAGTGCAAGAGCTTAATTGTTATTCATTACTATTTTATCACATGCCAGCAAGATCCATATTGGATTCTGAATTTCTCACCAAAATTAGGATTATAGTGGTAGGTAGAGGAATTGTGGCTTCTTTTGGCTAGGGTTCCATTGAGGGGGCTGCCTCGGTTGCCTGAAGTTCTATGATCAGGTGGTTGATTTCATAGACGATAATTGTGGATTTTATAGGAGCAGTAGCTAGCTGGGAATTGCAATACTATAAAATAACGAAATCTTTAAAAAAAATCAAATGGCTTCTAATGAAGCCATATGAAAATAAAACATCTTAATGTTGAGAGAAATTTTAAGCCACACCCCAAGTTAGCTTCAAAGAAAATTTGTAAGTAATATCGTTGAAAAATATTTAGATAACGATTTTAATTACCATAATAAGACTTTTAGTGATGTTATTTAACCCCTGCTTATGTTGGAAAATTCTTTTCTTAGCAGCCGTTGCTTGTGGTTTCCAGGTAAAGATGTTTTTATTTAGTCTTTTATTTTCCCCAAGCAGAAATATCAGAACTTTTCTTTAAGTAGATTTTTTTTTTCCCTAGACAATGCTGTAGTAAATTTTTTTGAGACCATTGTTCATGACTATGTTTTTATATTAATTGAAAATTAGAGTTTTTCTTAATCACGTGGCAAGCAAGTTGAAGAGCACTGTTCATGAATTTGGTCTCATGTTAATTGAAATCAAAGTTAAACTTCAAAATTTTTCAGCTTTATAAGAAAAACATCTCTACTCTCCTGGCCCCCGTAACCAGCCTTTCTCTTTTCCTAATGCTTTTCGATATAAAGATTGTTATTTTCCTTTTGTTAGACTGTTGTTTTTACATGGACCCACCTAAGCACATAAACTAGGAGTCCATAGCCTTAAGTTTTCGCCAGACTTGGTATCCTGCGTCTTGAAAACATGTAGGATAGCAGTTAGGTTCTCCTTTTTTCATGAGATTCAGTGTTCTGTAGTCTCTTTTCATTCACGGTGTTTTAGGTCCAAAAAATGTGTTTCTTCCTTCTGTTTTCATAATATTTTGCTCAAGGTTAATTGTAGCACTATGAATTGCCTTTGCAAAAGGGACCTTTCAGGCATGCAACCTGTATAGGAATGAATACTTTGACTAGCTGCAATATTATTTCTTTAATGAAAAATTGTGTAGTTTTCTTGAATATTGAGTCAATCTTTATTACTCATTACGGCATCTGTCTAGATATTCATTACATTATATGATAGTGGGAAAGTACTCTAAATTGCCTCAAGGCTGAGTCGAATCTTCCAAGTGATGAATGCGATGCCCTAAATGCAGAACTGGTAGCAAGTACCACGGTTCAATTCAGTGTGAAGTGACCAACCTCGTAACATTTTACAGCATTCATTATTTATATTTGATGCTTCCAAGCAAAAATCTGTGGCTTCTTGCCTTAGCCCTCTACTCTTAAGTTAAAATAGCTTGAGCAAATATTGTAGTTTGTACTTTATGAACCATTCAGAATGTGACTAGTGTGTATCTAGCTCTTTTTATTTTACAATTTTTATGCAAATACAGCTACAGGAAATATTGACAGTTTGAAAGTTGTTATATGCATTTTTTGCTCATAGAATTAATCTTGGCCAAACACATCACAGTGTCACATTTCTCTCTTCTATAACCACGTGGTTTGATTCCTTTGTTTGTTGTAGTTGACGGAGCTTGAAGCAATTGTGGACAAACGAGGAAGGGATTTAAAACACAATTGTTTGGGTGAAATCTGATCAGAGATGAAATTAGAGGATATTAAGGTGGTACAAATAAGTGAGGGTGAGGTGCTGGGAGGTGTTGGTGTATCCCAAAGCAATGAGCCGATTGAAAGCGCCAATCTTAGGAAAAGGAAGGAAACAATAGATGACTCTACAAGGTCGAAAGGGAAGAAGATTGCAGATGAGGAACTTTTTCAGAAGAGGCAAAGATCAAAGCTAGGTCATTTTGCTACATCTAGGAACGTGAATGAGATATTAAATATTGAGTATGAGTCATTGGATGAAATAAGGATTCCTTCTCCAATTCATGAGAGGAATATTGACCCAATCCAGCTAGAGGATGATGAACCCCCATCTCCCACAGACACAGAAATACTGGAGTCCGAAAATGACATGGATATTCTGGGCAAAGAGTTTCAAGAGGGAATGATTTCCGCTCTTAGAGGAGTTCAAAATACACCTTGTGCAGAGAATACTCAAGAGGAGGAAGGCATTGAGCAACCCACGATTCCTGATTGGCTAAAAGAAAGATTGAAGATAAAAGTACCTATAGAAATTCTAGAGGAAGATGATACGGCTGATTTCTTGGCCAGGTTAGAAAGAGTTACTGCAAAGAAGCCAGCTAAAATGTTTTCCACAATTCAAAAAGATGAGACCAACCGTCGTACAGTGCAGATTGTCGTACCGACAGTGGATAAGTCAAAGGAGGATATTGCTCCCGAAGAATATGCCATCAGTATTGTCGACTTGGGCACAACAACAAAGGGTCAAGAGGTGAAAGACTTGGATAATTCAGTCGCTTCCATCAAGGTGAGGTTGGAAAATGAAGTGGCAAAGAAAAGAGAATATAAGGAGGAGATTGAACGCTTGAAAGAATACATTCAACACTTAACCAAACCTCTTGATCAGGCAGGCTCAGCAATCCCTCCACTTTT
>VDFB02107298.1:0-23581 GCA_007258455.2 Sequoia sempervirens | reverse complement strand
CAAGAACCTCGGGTCATTCGACTCCCTCAAGAAAGGTTATTCTATTCCTATCGTACCGCAGCCTTGAGTTCTCAGAATCGCCATTAAGCATTACAACCCGGCTACTAGGGAGATCCAGTCAGCAGATGGCAGGTTGATTTGCAGTTTAAAGCCTGACATGGTTGAAAAGTGTTTTCCATTCCCCCATGGCCTGAAAGTGTAACTCTTTCGAGGGATGAGTGTGAAAAGATGTGGAATATGCATAAGGACAAATACAGCAAGAAGATTGCCCAGAGATGGATGAAAGAGAAACATAAGACATTGCCCAAGAATGTCGGACGAGGGGAGTTCAAGGACTAGGTTGCCATCATCATCACTTTGCTCAACAGGGTCACTGGTTCCGAGGAT
Source organism: Sequoia sempervirens (assembly GCA_007258455.2). NCBI lineage: Eukaryota > Viridiplantae > Streptophyta > Pinopsida > Cupressales > Cupressaceae > Sequoia > Sequoia sempervirens. The sequence goes on along the minus strand of VDFB02107298.1, from coordinate 23,194 downwards.
GCCACCAAGTTCCAACCTTGGATGTTTTATGCCATACCTCACATTATGAAGAAAACCGAGTTTTATGACTGGCCTACTTTGATAAGTGACTGCCTACATCAACAAATAACAGAATATTTCCAGTTTCATGTATTTCACATGGTGTCATATCTAGTCTACTTGGTGGCCTATCAAGGTCAATTCAGAGGATTGAACACCGAGGGATCTTTGAGCGTTCAACACATATATAATTATTATCCTCAGCTGGAGTTCACAAAGTCGTTGCACCACTACAAAAGGGTGAACGAGGCATTCTTGATGTACACGGTGCGTGACTTAGACAATGAATTGCACGTCCGCATCTCTTCAGGTGCTAGGGCAGCAATGGCGGAATGGGCAGATTGGTTTATACAGTTTCCTACCTTTACCTATCTCAGGGTTTATGGTTATTCAGGTGCCCTGCTAATGTTGCCAAGGTATCCGTCAGACGAGGTCATCTTCATGGAATTCTTGAGGCAAGCTCACGGTGTCCACACAGTCTTGAGAAATAGAAAGAAACCCTCTCTTCACTTTCCATTAGGGTTGGGTATTTATACATGCAGGACTGCTGCAGATGCCAGGACAATTGGAGAAGAATTAGATAAATTCGGTCTCAAACCCTACAGTGAGAGGCGGTCATTTGATCCTCATGGTGTCTACGCTGGCCGGTTGGAGAAGAACTACAATCACATACCCGCACTTGAAGATTTTGGGCTAACTGTGCAGATGAGTTTGAAGTGCGAAGGCGTAGTTACAGCAGGTTGACTCTCCATCAGATGAAAGACTGTTTGAATGAAGACATTGAAGGACTCTCTGATGATGATGAAGATGTTCTTCTACCGATGTACACTCAGAAAAGGATCAAGGATCAGCCTCTTCCACAAGTTAATTGGGCAAACAAGGAATCTCTTTCAGTTGAAGACAGAACAAAACAAGTTGTGGAGTATAGTAAGGTTTTCCTAGTGCTTAAAAGGAAGAACTCTATTCCAGTAGCAGAGCCGCCAAGGATAATTCCCTCTTCTTCTACAGCACAGTCAAAAGGAAAGGGTAAAAGTCAGTCTCAAGATGGCGTCAAAGGATGTAGATCAAATAAAAATGTAAAGAGAAGGTTGGATTTCTCAGGCATAGTCATACAGGAACAGCCTACAGTTGATTCAGAAGTTCCTCTTGATGAGCCCATACCTCAGAATGAAGCAGAGGAGCCACCTTCAACACATGTTCCTGTACCTTTGACGGGCTCGTCACCAATTCACATTGATCTTGATATCGAAGATGATGAAGAGATCGCAGCAGTACTTCCTGAGGAAGTTAGTAGAGATACTACGGTGTCTTGGCTTGAGAACTCCTTAGGAAGGGTTAGGAGAAGGCCTTCATATCAAGTGAGTGTTGATGATCTCGATAATATTTATCAGGAACCTCCTAAGAAGAAGGCAAAGAAGCAAGTTCACTTTGATAGGAATCCTGATAACGAGATTGTTGTAGAGACTGTTGTGCCTCCAGAAGATAAGAATAGAGATGAGGTGAACATGGATGATTTTGTAATGGTCAAGGCTAATCTTGGTAGAAATACCAGACATGCAGATTTGAGTCTCTTCAAAGTTGTATCCGAAAACCTACATGAAAGAGTGTTGAAAGATGGAGAAGACAAGGCAACCCTCAAGGCCGAAAATCAGCAGCTTAAGCTTTTTATTTCTAACCTTGCTCGTGGTTCTTCACAAACAACTCAGTTGCTGCCCCAGGTCTTAGAGACACCAGCTGATCACCATCAGTTAAGACAGCTGGTCATATGTGGGAAAGAGACTCAGGAATGGATTGAGAGCTTCATTGTCAGAGGAAAGGAGATCTTGGCTCGGATGTTCCAGTTGAGAGAGAATGCTCATAAACTTCGTCAAAGCATCCAAGGATTTGAACAAACATGGGCTGAAGTAAAACCTAGGCATGAGATTATCATTGCTGATTTAGACACAGCTTACGGTTCAGCAGTTTCAAAGGAGCATAAAAGACAAATCCTTGCATGGAGAGAACGTCATGTTTTCAAAGTTAAAACCTATGAGAGGATATCTGAAGAATTCATCACCTACAGGCAAAGGGTGGTTGAAGCTCTCCTTTTCATCAGCGAATTTGTCATAGAGATCCCCTCTCAGTACAGTCTTGAAGATGGTTCTTATGTCGGGCTTGAGGAGGTGCAAAATCAGTTCCAGAACGTTGTTCAAAGTTGCAGCCCAGTTGGCGGAAGGATAGGTCATATTTCAGTGATGTCAGCAAAGTTCAATAAAGCGGCCAATGAGATTAAGATTTCCTAAGATCTATTGAAGATGCCGAAGATATTCTTGAAAAGCGGTGTTTTGCTGTTGATGGTATAGATGCACCGAACCGGGACACAATCTCAAACTTCCTAGCGGATGTGATCGAGCTTTAAAGCAGCTTTCTTCTAGAAGCTTTCTTTCCCGCTTTCTTTCTATTCTTGGAATCATCCTTATCCATTCTTTGAGGATAGAAAGAAGATAAGATGTAATAGTTGGCGTTTCCCGCTTTTTCTGCTTTTTAGGGTTTTAGTTGTTATCTTGTTTCTAGATTTAGTAATAAAGCTTGCTTGCTGAGCAAGCCCTAGATTGTGAAAGCAAGGAGATTTTAGGGTTCCCTACTCCTCTGCTTCTCTATAAATAAGAGCCTTTGCTCATTTAGTTTTTAACCGTGCTTATGAGAACAAAAACGGCTGAGCCTATTGTGCCTTCTATTTGTTGCTCAAGTATTGTTCATTTGTATTGATAACAAATTGTTTGAGCCTCTTTAGCCAACAAGGAGTTAGTAAGATTATGTTTCTATTGTGTTAAGAATAAGTTTGCAAGCCTCCTTAGCTGCAATTCTTATTCAAGGCATGTTAGAAGGGAGTTTTGTTTTAGAGATTTGAGTAATAAAATCATGAGCCTCTTTTGCCTTGGTCTAAAATCTCAGATTTCCGTTATCTATGTTATGCTTTCATGATCTTTATTTCAGCTTACAGTGAAGTGTGTAGGTGTTTGTTGAGAGAGAGATTGTTAAAGTATTTTTGTCAGAGAATCTACCTTGTTAAATTTCTAACTTCTCTTGCTCTGCTATTACTGAGAGGTTAGGAACGTCTTTAGTCTAAGTTAGTCGTAGTTGAACTTCTTATCAGAAAATCTCAGCTGCGGCGTTTGTGTTTAAAAACCTTGTGCTCTAAGCTGATCCAAAAAGATAGGCAACTTAGTTTTAGTTTACTTTCTTTCAAACACCATCAGCAAGAGGGAGCTTCCCCTCCTAATTTGAAGAGCAGTTTATCTGTGCATAGCTGTCCGTTTTCAAATCCGCATTCCAGAGGTGCGAATTTAAACGCCAACACTCCGGATCCTAAATTCACCTTTTCATACTGATCCCCTTCGGTCCTTTGGCTCTTCATTTGATCAATTTGATCTTGGTCGAATATTCTTTCCAATTGTATCATTCCTCTTGGAATGATGTTTGTCTTTAGGTTCATGATGCCATCATCATCAAATTCAGCTTCTCTTTGTCTCTCCTCTTCATCAATAACTTGTGCTGCAAAAACATCTGAGCTTGTTAAAAATTCACGAATGTGGTCATCGTCTTCAAAAACTTGAAAGTTTGTAATATTGTCCGGACAATAGCTCCACTGTGAACTGACTTATACCATCCATGGCTAGTGGCTCCAGAGAACTGGCTGCCTGTGCCAAGGAATATGCTACTTGATTGCTCGATCAATTCATAGATTGAATGTTGAAAGCATTGAAGCTCTCAATAATATCCCACACTTTGTTGCCGTAACAAGTCAATCTTTTGTTATGACAGACATACTGCTTCCTCACCCGCCTCACGACTATCTCCGAATCTCCAAGAGCATGCAGTACTCTTGCTCCTTTCCTTAGTGCTAGCAGTAACCCATGAATCAATGATTCATATTCTGCTATGTTATTTGTGCATGGGAATTCTAGTTTGTGAGCAGCAAGATATACTTCTCCTTTCGGACTGATTAACTCAAAACCAACTCCAACTCCTTTCTTTGATCGGGATCCATCAAACCTTAAGATCCAAACTTGTTCTTGTTGTGAAGACTGTGGAGTCTGTGGATTTGCATTCCCTTCTTGATGATCTTGCTCAGATTCTATTTCCTATATTCTTACTGAGGTAAAGCCATCGATGTGATTGACCTCTGCATGGTTTGAAGAGCCTAACGTTTTGTAATGTTCCCTTCTCAAATGTGATCATTTCAGTTGACCATTGGCCTATTCCGGAGACCCGTAGGCTACACAGATGGTGAAATTAGGGTTTCCTGATTTTGAGGAGGTTGTTGCTTGAAGTTTGGAAATTGGATTGCGGATTCTTTCTGGGTTTTCAGAGAGCTTCGCGGTGGTATGATCAATTTTGCGTTTCGAGCAACTTCATGAATTTACTATTTTTAGTAAATTCTATTTTTGGCAGTGGACTGGTTGGGTTCAGTTCAGTTGGTCTTCTTCTCCAGATGGTTTAGTTGGCAATATTGTTTTTGGCCCTTGGGTGCATTTTTTAGGGAGAGATAAGTATTTTCACATTATAATATTATAATTTAATATTATAACGCCCCCCTTGCCTAGCATTATAACTTTACGTTGTTCTTAAAAAGGGGACTTGATGGGTAAGCTCTTCATTGAAAAGATAAAATTATTTTGAGGCCAAATTATGGGTTAAGTAAAAAAGGACGCCTACTTGAGGAAAGGTTGATTTTTAGAAAGGTGAAATATTTTACTAAGGGAAAAAGGACGCCACCTTTTGGAGGGAAGATGTGTTGAATTCAAAATTAGGGTTTGGGTGCCCTTCTTGAAGGTTCTAGAAGGCTCTTCTCATATCTATTTATTCTGGCCTCAACTCTTCATTTGGGATCTTTTGTCTACCACATCGTTATGTTGCTGAATTGTCTTCAGGCACTCGCTTCGAGGAAAGCACACCTCCTAGCATTGGCTCATCTTCTTGCTTGAAAGATAGCAACTAGTTGAGAGGATAGTTTGTAATAGGTTTGTTTTGCATTTCAGTTGAGTATCTTGCATTTTGGAGTTCTAGCTTGCACTTTTTGTCTCATTTTGTAGTTGCTGATTATCACAGCTGATTGTAAGATTTGCTTATATCTTTGAAAATAAAAATATTGCAGTTCTGGGTATTTAACTAATCTGATTTCTTGCTAGGGGCGACCAAGTGTGCCAAGTTTCAGATTTTATGCTTGTGTCTTGGATTTTAGGGAGCAAAATTGCCCCTCCTTGAGGGCCGCACTTTTCTCAAGATGCATAGATTTCCGTGCAAAATAAATAAGAGTCATTTGGGTTGGTTTCTCTGTCACTTTTGGGGCGCCATCATAGTAGGAGTTGAATGCATTTAGTTTCATGTGATTTGGGTGAGATTTGAGTGATTTATGAGCATTTTAGTAAGTTGCTGTGTTGCTGGTCTGTGCATTTTCTGTCAAAAATCAGTCATATCAGACTTAAGAAAATTAGTAGTTGAGTGAGAAGTTGCTATTCATAGGGTTTGTGAATGTTGGAGAGGTTTCTTAAATTGTTACAGCATTGGAAGTTTCTAATCCTCGTGATTCTGGTAGGTTCTCTAATACATTGTAAGTTGAACAGTAGTACTGTCAGCACTTCTCAATTCTTCTCTTGAATTTCTTCTAATACCCACTTAATAAGTGGAAGAGGCTGGCTTGCCGCCTATTTACTTTCAGTTAGTAGTTTAGGGATCCTCTGACCATATGCTCGCCATCACTCGGCGCCATTCTTGGTTAGGGTTTCTTCTGTTCATCATGCATTGATCCTCTGACCATATGCTCGTCTGCACTGGCGCATTCTTGGTTAGAGTTCCCTTTCAGTTGCATCTGCATTAGATCCTCTGACCAATGCTCACACCTTGCCCACATCGGGATCCTGGTGTACATTCTGGTTAGAGTTGCTTCAGCATCGTTTTGGTTTAGAGCTAACCTTAACGGGTGCGTGTTGATTGTAATTGCATTTGAAAAAAAAAAAAAAAATTGGTCCGGTTATTTACACGTTTGTGGAATACTTCTCTGTACTTCTATAGCTTTATGGCACATCTTACATATGAATTCAGAATGAGCCGCGTTGTGGACTTGACACCAATTTGGTAACAATAAATCTTGAATATGAATATTTTCATGCAATTCTGTCTTCATTTGAACACTTTTCCAGACAAAGTTTCAAAACTTTCAAACATTCCTTCATCATTGTCCTGGGAGCTCTCCCCTTTTTCAATCAGCACATTTGTGGAGTTAGTCATCCGATTACTTTCTTGAATTGATTCATGCAACATGAGAACTTCATTTACTTTAGGCTTGTAAGTGCCTAAGTCTGTCTCTAGAAATAGTATCTCATTGTTCTCTCTGTATTCAGTGATCATCAATTTGAGCCTCGGTGTGCTGTCAATCCTTATTTGGTTCGAGACTCCTTTCCATGGTAGCGACATATGGGAAAATTCTATAGCAATATATCTATTCAGTTTCCTTGCCTAGTCTCTACTGAAAAGCATGCCGTACCCATTAGGAATATCCACCACTGAGATGTCTATACAACTTTGTATTCTCGGGTCTGCTGCCAATTGCATGTGGATGTTATTTGATTCTCCCATAACTGGGACTTCCGTTTTATCTAACTATGTGACTTTCTTGTTGGTTCTTGCAGGTACAAGTCCCAACCTGTGGCAGATAGCTAGCGGCATCACGTTGCTTGAAGCACTAGAATCCATTAGGCAATTGTGTAACATTTTGCCAAATATTTTGACTGACAATAAAAACGGGGCGGGCTTGTCTTTTCCCTGGTAAAAGACTATCGGGTGTCTCTCTTGATTGCTGATATCTCGGTTCTTTTCCTTTTGTGTTCCAGGAACAATTTCTCTTTTCGTTGGGGTCTCTGGTTGCTCATTTGCTAGGACTTCTTGAAAAATGTCTATGTCCATAAGGACTTCTTCTGGTGACATGTCTCTTTGATTGGAATTTCTAGATGATGTCTGGGTCATTCCTACAACACTGGAAGGTTGTTGCGGAGCAGCAAATATATTGCCCGTTACTTCTAACTCAACAATATTGGTATTTGCCAAAGCATTGGGTACTCCTCTGTTTGGCACATTCCGCGGGATGTTTCTCGGAGCAACTGCTTCAGTCAAACTGCCTAGAAGTGTTTCTCGAATCTCAGGGATTCTCATCAACTGGATCAGAGGTAAGCTGACCTTCATTTTTTTAAATTCTTCTAACACATATGAACTTAACCTCTTTAGTTCTTCTCGGGGACGGTCTTTTGTCTGAGCTTGAACTTGCTCCACTTGAGGGCTCACTTGTCTTATTTGTTCTGTTTGTGGAACGACAGCTTGTCTTGTTTGTTCTGCCTGGGGAACAGTAGCTTATCTCATTCCATTTGGCTGAGCATTTTGCTAGCGATATTCTGGCAAATCTCTGGGAGGAGATGGCACATTGGTAGCATTTGGATTTGGTGGGGTCTGCAAATTGTTTGGAGGAATAGATGTAGTCAAAGGTTCACTTTGGCGATTATTCCTTTGGTATATCCTGAATGGATTTCCAGATGCTTGTTGGAGCACTTCTCTGGTTTCTTCTACCAATATACTATTATACAGTGGAGGGAAATTATAACCATTGACTGTAGATGGCTGGCTAGACAGGTCTTGAATTTCCGGTCCATCTTGATATCGTGGCGTCTCGACTGGGCCATTTGCAAATGCAGGTGGAAATCTCTGATTATGATGATACTGTGGGTATTCTTGGGGTGGAAATCAGACACTCTCAATCACAAGGGCTTGATCATATCTTGGTGCAGGAACTAATTCATATCCGGTCACTGGAGGATTTTCTGCCTCAGAATTCCTCCTTTTGCTTCTAAAAATATCTGCGGCTACTTGGAACTCGCGACAATGTAACTCAGAATGTTGATCTGTGTTGTGCAGTCTGCACCATCTTGATAACGCTACTTCAGGGAGGAATACCTTGTCTGCAGGATGATTGTCGGCAGGCGGATTATCCAAGGGTGACGGTACAGTACCGTTGTTAGGTCCGGTGTTCCATGTCTTCTTTTGGAAGCCTGAATTGTTATTTTAGAAACCTTGATTATTCCCTTGATAATTTTGATTGTCCCTTTGATAATTTTGATTGTCTCTCTGGTATCCAGAATGACCTTGACCTTGGTAATTCCCTTGAGGTGGCTGATAGCTCTTTTGAAAACTCTGAATTTGGCTATTTTGACCTTTCAAATATGTGACTTCAGTCGACAACTTCTTGACTTGTTCAATCAAGTCCTTCATTTCATCCTTCTCTTCTTGAGTTCGGGTTGAAGTCGTCACATTCTTAAGATATATGGGCTGACCTGGTGGTACTTGGGACATAGGCACTCTTGGGTGAAGGACCATTTGGTTTCCCACTGGAGGAATTGGGTTCATCATAGGTGTCTGATGAGCCAATGCCCGATTAATATCTTGAACTTGGTTCTGGGAGGCTGCATTCCCTAAGTAATTGAGTGGACCAAGAGCCATACCTACTCCTAGACCATTACTAGCCTTTATTGCTGCGGCATATGCTCCCTTCAAATCCACTGGGTGTGGGTTTGTTGACTTCACAAACATAGCGGTAAGACGATCCAAAGCTTCGTAATAGATTGGTAGTGACGCTACATTGTCCAACTCATAAGGATCTCTTAACCTTGTATAAGCTCTGTGGAATCTGTTGTTGAACGTGCTAATTGGTTCGTGTTCTTGTCTCTTCACTTCCACAAATTGCCTACATAGATTGGATGGGGAAATTGGTGCCTTGAACTTTTCTAAGAAAGCAGTCATCATTTGTTGCCAATTGCAGATGGAGTTAGCTGGCAAATGGATGTACTAATAAAAAGCCTCCTCATCGAATGTGTAGGGGAACAATCTGCAGTCAACATATTCTTCTTGGATATCTTTGTTCGGAAGAAGATCTTGAAAAAGCTTGATATGCTCGTCTGCGGTGTGGTTCAGGTCACCACTATGAAACTTGGAACAAAAATGTTCTGGATTCTTAGGTAAATCATGATAAACATCAAACGTCATAGGCGACGCATTAGCTGGACGCCACGTCATTGGAGTGTTCGGTTGATTCACTTGGATTGGTTGAACTGGTGGAATTGGTTGCATTGCCTGTGTAGCCACTGGAACTTGTTGACAATCCGGTTGTGTGGCACTTGGAATTGGAGTATGCGGCGGTGAGGTTTGGAAGAGACCAAAAGGAACTTCCTCACTTGGTGCTTCTTCACTGGGACCAACTACGCTAGATGTTCCCTCCTGCGATGCTTCAGATCTCTTTTTCTGTTTATTTCTGTAAGGTGATAGCTCTACAAATTCTTTAAAAGAATTTGGAGTAGATATAGTAATTCTCCGAAGTCTATCATGCTGAGAAAGAGCCAATTCAATCCAGCGTATCCTCCTTTAGTCTTGTTGAGGTGGTGCAGGCGCTGGTTGGTTCGTGTAATGTCCCCTTCTCAAACCTGATCTTTCCAGTGACCGTTGGCCTTTTTTCTGGAAACCCGAAGGCTAGTCGGAAGGTTAAATTAGGGTTTCCTATTTTTGAGGATGTCTTTGCTCGGAGTTGGTGGATTTGATGGCGGATTCTTTTTGGGTTTTCAGAGAGCTTCACAGTGGTATGTTCATTCCGGCATTCAGAGCATTTTCTAGAATTTACTCTATTTTTGGCAGCTTTTCAGATGGGTTCAGCTTGGTTGACTTCTTGCTTCAGTTTGGTCAGTTGACTTGCTCAGTAATGGATTCAGGGCACATTCAGAGAGATAAGTTGAGTCATTTAATTAAAAGTCACGTTTTAAATATTATATTTTAACGTTGACCCCTTGGCCTAGTCTATTGACTTAATGTTGTTTTGAAAAGTGGTCTTTTGAGGGTGGCGCCTTCATTAAGATTATTTTATTAATTTCCAAAGTCAAAACAAGCTTCATGTGGGCGCATTTATCAAGGTGTTGAATTTAATTAAAATATCAAAAATTAAGCTTGAATGGAAAAGGATGCCATCTTGGAGAAAGGATCAGGGTTTTGACATTGAAGTGGATTTTAGGGTTTCGTGAAGTCAACAGGAAGTTATAAAAGGAAGACTTTGAGCATCATTTCTCATCTTTGGACTACAGTACTGTTATGCTGCCGGTTTGGCTCTGGGTTTGCTTCGAGGAATGAAGGCCTCCTAGCTCAGGCATCACTTCTTGTTTGCAAGACAACAACTAGTGGTGATTCAGTCTATTTGTGAGTTGCATTCAGTTTGAGCATTGTATTCAGTCTTAGCATTGTTAGATCAGTTTTTGCATGTTAGAGGCTTTCTAGAATTCACATTGTTTAGCTTCAGCAGATTGTGTTTTTGTTCGTTATTCAAAAAATACAAAAATATAGCTTCTGGGTATTGTCTTAATCCATTTGTTGGTAAAGGGCGAACTTATTCTCTAAGTTCTAGAATTTTTAGTTAAGGCTGTGGTTTTTAAGAGAGAATCGCCCCTCTTGCTGGGCCGTACAAGTCTGCATTGTCTTGGTTTCTGTGCAAAATTAAATAGTGGCATTTTGAGTCAGTTTCTTGTATTCATTCTAGGCGCCATCACTCTTAGAGCATATTGCATTCTGTTTCATGTTGATCCAATGAGTTATGTGAGAGTTATGAACATTTGAATTATTTCATAAGCTGCTGGTTATTCATTAAAACGCAGATTTGTAACAAAAGATAGAATTAGAAGTTGATCATTGAGAGTTGTATTGTTTGGCACTTCCTTTCAAGCTAAGAACTCTTTATGATGTAATGATAATCTTTCAGATTCTTAAGCTATTGGCAGGCGAATGACCTTCATTCTGTAAACTGACAGTAGTACTGGCAGTCAATAACAATATTGTTCAAGTCTGATTTGTAATACCTTTTTTCATTCTGAAGTTGCTCTGTAATAGATAAATCTCCGCCCTATGGTAGCTACTTTCCCACTCTGGGTCAGCAAGCACATTCTGGGTGTTGAGTGTTATCAGCTTTCAGCATTTCTTTTCAAGCATTGCATTTTGTAATCACTCCGCCATATGGTCGCCCCTCACTCCATTCTGGATTGGGTAGCACATACTTGGTGTTGAGTTCCTTTTCCGCAATTAGAGTAGAAGATCCTCTGACCATATGCTTGCCATCATCGGCGCCATTCTTGGTTAGAGTTACAGCATAAGCATTTTGTTTCAGATCCTCTGACCAATGCTCACACCTTGCCCACAACGGGATCCTGGTGTACATTCTGGTTAGAGTTGCTTTTGCACGTTTTGGTTTATCTTCTAACCTTAACGGGTGCATTGATTGTAATTTGAAATTGGTAAAAATCGAAAAAATTGGCTCGGAATATTTCAGTTCGCTTGCTGTGGGACTTGTTTATTCGCTTGCTGGTTGGCCTGTCAGTTTTTCTCTCGTTGAAGAGCTTCAAATATTTCAACAAGGAGGTCCCTTTGAATATTGAACTCAATTCGTCGTGCTCTCTCTTCTTCTTCCTCAAGAATATAGCGCATACGAAACCAATCAGGAGCACTTCTTCTCACTTGCCACGCGAGGCTGAAAAGTTCAGCAATAATGTCCTCTTGTTCGTTGTGGAAACCTAAGTTTGGTTGTAACACCGGTTGAGGATCTTGATCTGGATCAGGAGCGTTGGCCAGGAGCACCATTCTTCATCTAACTATCAACGCTTGGGTTTGAGGATGAGCTTGTAGCGACTGATCGTTCTATCTTGTCAAAGGTTTGCTTTAGATGATCGATCTTTTGTCTTATCAAGTCTCTCTTGATTGCTTCCTCAAATCTCTTTCCCTTTTCTTCTTCTCTAGCAAGGACACGGCTTGTCTGTCCGAATTGAGCGCGATTGGTCTATGACTTCCAAGATAGTGTATACAACTGATCAATAATATATGTTGGTGGTTGATCTGGTTGTTCGATAGGTACATCAAAAGGAAACTCATGTGGTAATACCATACTGCATCATGTCTACTGCCTTAACTTGTAAACAATCCCTTGTTGTCCAGGCCCTCCTTCTAGCGCCAATTCTATGTTGGTGAAATATTCCGAGCCAAATTTTTTGATTTTTTACAATTTCAAATTACAAGCACCCGTTAAGGTTAGATGATAAACCAAAACGTACTGAAGCAACTCTAACCAGTATGTACACCAGGATCCCGATGTGGGCAAGGTGTGAGCATTGGTCAGAGGATCTGAATCAAACTGCTTATGCAAAAAGCAACTCTAACCAAGAATGGCGCCGATGATGGCGAGCATATGGTCAGAGGGTCTTCTACTCTAAATGCTGAAAGGGAACTCAACGTCAAGTATGTGCTACCCAATCCAATGCGGAGTGAGGGGCGACCATATGACGGAGTGATTACAAAAACAATGCTTGAATGAAACTAAACAATGATGCTGTAAATGCTCGACGTCAAGAATGTGCTTTCCAGACCGAGACGGAATGGGAGCTACCATATGACGGAGATGCTAGATATTACAAAAACAACTTCCGAATATCAGATAAGCAATTACAAATCAGAATTGAGCAAGATTAAAGAACCGCTGCCAGTACTACTGTCAGCTTACAAAATGATGTTCATTCGCCTGCTGGTAGCATAGGAATTTGAGAGCTTAACATTACATCAAAAGATCTCTTCTTAGAATGATTAGAAGAGCCAAAACAATAAACCTTCCAATGTTCAAAATACAAATTCTGTTTTTCCACAAATCTGCACTTTTAAATTAAAAACCAGCAACCTAGGAATTCACTCATATGCTCATATCTCTCTCATTTCTCACCCAAATGATCTCAAATCTGATGCAATAGACCCTAAAAATGATGGCACCTAACTTAGTAATAAGAAATGGCATCTAAAAATGGCTATTAATTACTGACACGAATCCCAATGCACTCTAGAAAGTTCGGCCTTCAAGGAATGACGGATTTGCATTATAAAATCATAAGCTTCGTAATAAAATCTGCAAATATTCATGAAGGGTCTCTTCCAACAGAGAAAACCAATGAGACAATACCCAGAACAAGATTTTTGATATTTTTTGATTTATGAATAAAAACATGAATCTGCTGTAACAAATAATGCAAAATGCTGAAAACCACTAATATGCAAATCAGATCTAACCATGCGATAAGCTGATTACAATGCATAAACTAAATGTAACTCACAAACTAGACTAAATCACCACTAGTCGCTGTCTTTCAAGCGAGAAGCAATGCCCAAGCTAGGAGGCCTTCATTCCTCGAAGCAATCCCAAAGCCAATCCGGCAGCATAACATTCCTGTAGATAAAAGATGTCCAAATGATGATCCAAGTCTTCCTTTTATAATTTCAGGTTGGCTTCTCGAAACCCTAAACTCCTCTCAAAGTCAAAAACCCTAATCTCCTCAAAGATGGCGTCCTTTTCCTTCAAGTTGAATATTCACTTTTAAAATAAATTCAATACTTTAATAAATGCACCCACCTTATATCTTGATTTGACTTTGGATAAAATATAAAATAATCCTTAATGAGGCGCCACCCTCAAAAAGACCACTTTTCAAAACAACATAAAGTCAATAGACTAGGCCAAGGGGTCAACGTTCGAATAAAATATTAAAACGTGACTTTTAATTAAATATATCAACTTATCTCTCCAATTGTGCCCTGAAGCCAATAATGACCAAGTCAACTGACCAAACTGAAGTAGGAAGTCAACCAAGCCGAACCCAACTGAAAAACTGCCAGAAATAGAATTTACTAAAAATAGTAAATTCCTGAAGATGCCAGAGAAGCCGAGATGAACATACCATGCGAAGCTCTCTGAAAACCCAGAAAGGATCTGCCATTGAATCCATCATCTCTGAGCAATAGCCTCCTCAAAAATAGGAAACCCTAATTTATCTTCCGACTAGCCTTCGGGTTCCCAAAGAAAAGGCCAACGGTCACTGGAAAGATCAGGTTTGAGAAGGGGACATTACAGTTGGTGTATGTTTTATCATCCACCGAACACACAAAATAAAATGTCCAAAGACACTTTATCTTCTCTTGAACAAAGTCACCGCGTATGCTAAGATTGCGAGAAGATCATATGGTGACTCCAAGGTTTCTTTCGTCAGGTCATGACATGTGGATAAGCTCAATGGGCATTGTGATTTGCTGGTAATACACAAAGGGACTTACGTTAAGGAATTTCTCACAAGTTCAGGACTTAGACGGATTTATCATTAAAGGATTCTTTGTTGGGACTTTTAGTTTGGATCTCAAAAAAAGGAAAAAAGATAAGGGTTTAGAGGATCTAATCTATGCCTAGGAATTCAAGAGACAGTAAAGATTAGATCAAATGAATAACCATGCTTTGCTTTGCCTCCCTGGGACAAGTACGCAAAGTGGGTGCAATCTTCAAAGGGTGTGATTATAATTTTCAAGCCTCGAATAAGACCGAAGTTAAGCATCCACAATCACAAGCTCAGGCTAACTTTACGCATCAAATGAAAATCATCCATCTGAAGAAAGTATGAGCAATATTTCACCATTTAATCTATACGATGAATCTTGCATTCACTTAACAAACATTCAAAACAAATTCTACTTAATTGTAATCTAATTCTAATCTATGGTAGAAGAAGTTATGCAACCTTGCTCACTACTTGACAATAAAAGTGATTCAAAGCAAATCACGCATAAGAGCTTTTATTATTGGAAATAGTTTAATGCAACAATTTCATACACTGTCTCCACACAAATGAAAGTGAGAGATCACAAGTTTATATAGAGTTTTCAGAATCAAATGAAAGGCCAAGATTAAAACAACATCAATGGCCAAGATTAATACAACTCAACCCTAATTAGCGTTGCCTAAAATAACATCAGTGAACACCCAGTAAACAAGCAGTAACAAGTAGTGAGGTGGCAGTTGGAGATATCTTCAAGGGAAGGTGTCCCTATCCTCTTGGGAAACATTGTGCTCGACGAATCTGGACATGATCGTGACGACTTCCTCCATTGTGACCGGCGGCAACATGCTTATCCTAAATTCAAACCTGTCCAAATCCTCAGCACATCTTGCAAAGTTGTTCTCCCAATCTATTTCCTGTCTCACAAAATCATCTCGGATGGACAAGAGGTTCGCCACTTGTCATGTCCCCTTCTCAGTGACATCTCTAGGAGGACAGGATTGGCCTATCACACGACCCTCGTAGGCCGATAGACTGGGTAGAGGGTCACTTCGGAGCTTGGCTCAGCTTCAGTCAGCGAAGTTTGATCAGTTGTCTTTCGTTTTGGCTCGATCGGAGACGTTTTGCAGAATTGCTATTTTTAGCAGTTCCTGGGCAGTGTGGGACCACTATTATTTTTAGCAGTATGGCTGTGGCGGCATCGAATCACTTCGAGTTCGTCGCATCACGGATCAGTTATCGGGTTAGAAACGAGGAAGATATTAATATTTGATCGTATTGATTAAATATTAATTAATTAACGTTTATAATATAAAGTTATAATTTAATATTATAACTTAAGTGTTTTCCTTGAGGGGTGCGCCATCATGAAAAGGGGGCCAGTTTGACATTTAATTAATATTTAAATATTCAGTGGAGAACTATGGAGAATTGAAAATATTAAAATATGAATATTTCATTAAAACCCTATTTTCAAGCAAATCGCACTTTTGAGCTTATTTGAGGATTTTGCATTGGGAAGTGAGCCATTATGAGATTATTGAGTTTGAAATTGATCAATTTTGGTCTGAGCCTGAGACTTTAGGGTTTCGCGTTTGATTCCTTGGAGAACGAGCCATCTCCAGCGGAAAGCAATTCAGAGAGTTTGCAATATCACTTGATTTATTGCCTACAGAGGTTTTCTTAATCAGAGAAAACTACAGAGCTTCAGAGATTGTTATTTGTCAGAGATTCTTCAGTATTTGGTATCAGAGATCATCTATTCTTCTTGGCGCATCATCCACAGAGCCTTGGACATCATTTTTGAGGAGGCCGTACAAATTTAATTCTGATTTCTGACAGGCCGTACCTTCTTGTCAGGCCGTACCTGTGCAGAAGCACGTGTTCATTCATATTGAGTGAAACACCTTCCATTCTTGCTTCTCAGTTGCATCAAAATTGGCGCCTACCTTGCTGGAGTCTGTTGCAATCATCAGATATAAGGAGAAGAGGTCTATTTATTTCTGCCGTACCTTTTTGTACCTTCAGCCGTACCAGCAAATTACCAGGTTTTTCTTCAATAAAACATTTTATTCTTTGATGCATGTTTCTAGATCTCAATGTATTGTTGCCAGTTGAATCAATAAAAGCAACGCCTTCATTCTACAGTGTTTTCTCTTCGCATATTGAAGATCTAGTAATTGTAGGGAATTTATTATCATTTTCTAGAATAGCCGTACAGTTCATTTATTGCATTAAAAATCCAAAAATTGCAAAAAAATCACAAAACTTCAAAAACGTCAGACAAAACTTAAAATATCAGTCAGAGCAGTGTCAGGGGGAAACCTAGGGTTTCTACACCACTTTTGTGAAATCCTACCTCAAAATTGGTCTAGTAGTAGAGAAGAAAACTTCCTGAACCTTATGCTTCAACCTTTCCAGCTGCATGTCGTTTTCTTGGACAATCTCTCTATCAAACACATCTGTAGCTATCATATAAATCTTCCTCTGGATTTCTTTAACTTGCTCCTCAACTCTGAGCCCATCTGCCTTTGCCTTCTCCTGAACCTCGCTCCATATTGTCACTGCCCAAAACCAATGATGAAAATCATAAGCCGCTCCCGCAGCAATCACCTTTCCCTCAACCAATTCTTCCTTTGGAACACCCTTCAGTACTTTGAGACATGGAATGAGCCTCTCCTGAATATCTGGGAGGTTGTCCCAAGTTTTCACCATGTTAGCCAATCTGGAAAGGAAAGAAGAAGTCTCTCTGTAAGCAAGCGTCAATCTCTCCATGAACAAAACCGCTTCCGTGCCCTTGCTTGCCATCCATTCCTAGGCCTCCTTGGTCGTGACCATCCCTTCTTCCACATCCTTGGCCATCTCTTGTGAGGGATTGAGAAGAGGAGGAGCTACTGCATCACCCTGATTGAGTGGTTGGGTCAGATGCCGTATATACTCCTTCAGGCGCTCGATCTCCCTTTTGTACTCTTTCTTTTTTGCCACTTCCTTTTCCAATCTCCCCTTGATAGTTGAGACAGAGTTATTCAGTTCTTCCACCTCTTGGCCTTTTGTTGTTGGGCCAAGGTCTATAGTAGTTATGGCGTATTCCTGGGGAGTGATCTCATCTTGTGCTTTATCCACTGTTGGTACTGCGATATGTATGGAATGGCCGCTGGCTTCGTCCCTCTGAATGGTGGAAATTTCTTGGCAGGTTTCTTAGTAGCAACTTGTTCCAACCTCGCCAAGAAATTCGCAGTATCATCTTCTTCTTGGACCTCAACTGGTGCCTGAATTTTCATCCTCTCCTTCAGCCAATTCGGAATGGTAGGCTGCTCGATACTATCCTCCTCCTGAATGTTCCCTTCATTTGGAATATCCAAGACTCCTCTAAGGGTGGAAATCATTCCCTCTTCAAAATCATCATTTTGGATTTCCATTTCATTATCCGAACTGTTGATGCGTGTTTTATGACACAACAAACATTCTAGAATAAAGAGTCCAAAGACGCTCTATCCCCTCTTGAAAAATTACCTCGTATGCTAAGATTGCAAGTAAGATCATACGGTAATTCCAATGTTTAAGATGAGTGCGGATAAGCTCTGTGGTTTGATGTGATTATGCTGGTAACACAAAGGGACTTAAACTAGGCTTGTTCAATTCACAATGAAGGTCTAGACAATGAAGCTCTATTGCTTGGGTCATGGATCGAACAAACTAAAAAAAGAGAAGGGTTCAGAAGCACTAATCTACCCCTAAGAATCCAAGAGACGGTATTGACTCGGTGAAACAAATAACCACGCTTTGCTTCGCCACGCTCAACGACAACTACACAAAGGGGGTGCAATCTTCAAGGGAATGTACTTATGATTTTCACGTAAGGAATAATTACCATCAGATCGAACAATAACTATCCAAACAGAAGTTAAGAATCCACAAAGTAGGCTCAGGCTAACTTTACGCATTGAACGAAAATCATCCGTTCAAAGAAAGTATGAGCAAAAAGTTTCACCATGAATCAATACTTATCAAATCTTGCATTCATCTAACATACATGTAAAGAAATCTAAACTATGATGAGGGATAAGAACCATGACAACTCCAAAATAAGAGAAGTAATCACCATCAGAACAATGCATGCATTACTTATTACTTTGGCAATCTTACAACAATTGCTTATCTCAACATGTTTTGCAACATGCTCCCATGCTTTACAAATGAGGGGTTGAGCTCAATTTATAGGCTCCCCAATTACAATTTGACGGCCAAGATTAATTTGGAGTCAACGGCCGAGATTACAAATAAAACCCTAATTAGGGTTTGCTACCCTTCGACCAATGAGAAAATTGCATTCGAGGACACTTGTCCTCCTTGCTAAATATGAACCAACAGATAAAATAGAAAGTTGTTGCATGTTGATTTGGAATGATTTGATTGGTCGGAAGGTGACGAGGTGCCACCTCAACGTGTTGGATGTCTTCGTTGGTCACTTCGTTCTTTTTCCATATTCTTGCCTTAGAATATTTTCTCTTGCCGATGACTTTATCTTTTGTGCTTTGATCTTGGATGACTTTGGCTTCTTCTTCTCACCTCGCCTTGGAGCACCTGTTTAGACTTGAAGCCCTTAAATCTTTCTTTCCGGATTGCTTTGGAATTCCTTCAAGTGCCAATTCAATGTTGAGCGCGTGGAGGAGAGGCAAGCATACAAAGGTGATGTAGCAAAGATTTCTTTTCGTTCAGCCCTCCTTGAATAATTGGTTCTTTCTTTGTTCAGACCTCCTTTGCCTTGTGTAGTCATCCACCTGCAGTAAAACAAAACAAATTTATTTTAGATAACTTTTCAAGATAAGCTTTGAAAGATTTTTACAAATTTCATTTTCAAGCTTTTAATTCTCTTTCCGTCCAATTTATTTGGCCATATTTTCTCGCCCTTTCCCAAAATTTATCTCGCCATGTCCAGTTTTATTTAGCCACCATCCAAAATTATTTTACCATTACCTTCCTTCGTCCAAAATTATTTTGCCACGTCCAAAATTATTTGGCCATGAACTTCTCTTGATCTTCGACAATTTTCTTGCCATGTCCAATTTTATTCTAGACACGTCCAACATTTCTTGGCCATAAATTGCCTCTTATCTAAAATTCTTTCGCCATGTCCGGCATTTTCCTAGCCATTTGCTTGATCTTTCACAAATTTTCCTAGCCAAATCCAATTTTATTTTGAAGATTTTCTTGATCTTTCCAACATTTTCCTAGCCATGGCATTTCTTTGGTCACCGGCATTTTCCTAGCCATTTGCTTGATCTTTCACAAATTTTCCTAGCCAAATCCAATTTTATTTTGAAGATTTTCTTGATCTTTCCAACATTTTCCTAGCCATGGCAAAAATTTCTTTGGTCACTTGGGCGAATATTCAAAGGGCCATGCATATTTTAGCTTCCCAAAGGTTTGGACTTAGGCGAATTTTAATTTTTATACTCTCCAACACATGGCGGACTTTGCCATTTTCTTTGCCTTGGCTATGCCTTAGCCATTTTTCTTTCCTTTTCATAGGCAGACTTTGATCTTTGTTAAGCCATTTCTCCTTTTGGCTAGGCGGACTTAGCACATTTTGTTGCCACTTTGAAATTATCTAAGGCGGACTTCATCTATTTTGTGGCCACTTGACTTTTGGCCAAGGCGGACTTTGTCATTTGTTAAGCCATGCCTTTTATCTATAGGCAGATTTTCCAATTGTTTTATTGCCATTATCTTCCTTATGGCTGGCGGAGTTTACTAAGTCTTTGCCATTTCATTTTGAAGGTGGGCCCACTTCAAAAAACTTTATGCCATTAGGTGACTAGACTTTGTCAAATATTTTCCAAGTGTTTTTTAGGCTGGGAGCACTTCCTAAGATGTTTCCTCAATTCACTTTCCAGCTGGCAGACTTCATAAAGCACTTGCTAAATGACTTGCTAAAACATTTTCTATTTGTTATTTGGGCTGAGCGCACTTCCTAAAAAGTTTTCCAAATGTTTTTTTTTTCTTTATCTAATTCTCCAGCTGGCAGACTTTGGAGATTTTTCATGTGCCTTTTAAGCTGACAGACTTTATAAAAACAATTTCCATTTGTTATTCCAGCTGGCGGACTTTATGCATTTGCTTGCCACTTCTTTTTCTGCCTTAGGCGGACTTCATTATTTCTCTTGCCACTTGCATTTATGGAGGGCGGACTTCATTCTTTGGCTTTCCACCTTAACTTTGTCTTTTAGCAGATTTTCATGCCATTGAATTGGTTGGAGGGCGGACTTTACTCATCTGTTGACCATACAAGGGCGGACTTGCTTGATTTTATTGCCACTTCCTTTTTGACTAAGGCAGACTTCTCTTTATAGTCTTGCCATCTAGTGGGCGGACTTTGTAGGTTGGCTTGCCACTTGATACTTGGACAGGGCGGACTTCCTTACTTTTTTGGCCATTGGACAAGGCTCAAGGCGGACTTCCTTAAATTTGTTGCCATTGGACACTTTCGTTAAGGGCGGACTTTGGCTTGTGGTTGACCATTGCCTCACTGCCTTAGGCATTTTCCTCTTTCTCCATGGGCGGACTTCAGCAGATTGTTGGCCATTGATCAGATTTTTTATGCCATTGACAAATTTTACCCAGCCACACAAGGGCGGACTTCAGCTTGTGTCTGACCATTTCACTCTTTGGTAAGGCGGGCTTTGGCTGTTGGATAGCCATTTGAAGAGCGAACTTGATCAGACTTCATACCATTTCCTCTTTTCCATAGGGCGGACTTGCTCAGATCTGTTGCCATTTAACTTCTTGGCTGAAGCTTCATTGACTGGTAAACTCCATTTTCACGCTGGTAAACTTCATACTCAGGCAGATTTCTAGTCTCCTCCATGATTGTTCAGTCATAAACTACCTTCACCATGATCAGATCGCCATGAATGCTCAGATTTTTTACGAATTTCCAGATTTCTTGACGGATTTCATCAAATCTTCAACCATTTTTAGTGCTTTTACCAGATTTCTCTGTGATTTTCCAGAATTTCTCACCATTTTCGAATGAATTTTCCAGATTTTTGAACTTTTTTTGCGATTTTTCCAGATTTTTACCAAAATTTCAAAAAATCTTCGAATCGATTTTCTGAGAGTTTCGTTGCTCGTTTCGAACTTCTGAGTGCGTTTTCGAAACTCGTGACCCTTCTAAAAATAGAAATTTTCCAAAAATAGCAACTTTCCAAAAATAGACCCTAAAAAATAGGGATCCCAGAATTGCCCAAAAGTGCCAAAAAAGTAGGTCCTAAAAAATAGGGGCCCGGGGTGAGAAACCCTAAAAATTTGGAAGTGTCAGAATCGGCCAGAAGAGCGATCGATCTGCCCGTCTCCCGAGTCACATCTAAAGCGTGATGAAGTGGTTTATTCAGTGATCTAGGCTAAAACTGACTGACTTGATTCGGGTGACCATTCAAAATTAAGACTCATTGCAAAAAGACTGGTGATAAGCAGTTGCAATGCCAAGGCAAAACCAAAAAGCGAAAAAAAAACGAAGGGTCCCCATTTGCAATGGGGCGATGTGTGAAAAGGTCACAACACGAACCTAGTACTTCTGTGCCTGTAGGAGATGGGGGCTCATTGTCATCCAAATGGATCGGCTCATTGTTCTTTTCCTGAACTGCAGAAGGTCTCATCATTTTAGCCAAGGATTCGTTTGCGATAGCCACCAGCTCATCAATATTTCTAGACACCGCGGAACGAGATGGCTCCATCTTCTGTCTTTTCTGGACAGGCTCTATGCTTGCAACTACTTCTTTCCTCTTCTTAGCAATATCAAACAAATCATCATTGTGGGATGCGCTAACATTGGAGGAGTATGACTTTGTCTCACTCAACAAATCATACATGAGCATTATTCTTTTCTGCCTCAACTCCTGGACCTGATGGTTGACCCACCACTGAGAGTACTTAATCACTGGTCTCATCAATGTAGCCAAGTTTGAATGCTCAGGCTCTGACCACTTCACAGAAGGAAGAGGTTGGCTCTTCTCGAAGCTTGGCTGGACATAATTTCCATCATCCTGCAGTTGATCGGGTACCCGACAAAGTTCGGTTGCCCTCATAAATTCCACTAGCACTCTAGACCATAATCTTTTACTGACTTCATACTCATTAACGGCGTTTGCCCAAAAGTCCTCCAGGTCTACTCTGTGTTTGTATCTCCTCCCATCCATAGTTCGAATGTGATGTTGTGGGTCAAAATTGGCCCTAGACCTATAAGTTGTGAATGGGTACCATTGAACTTCTAACCTAGCACTCTCGGTTGCTTATGTTGATGGACAAGACTTTAACATATTCCCAATGAAGAATGGGAAAGTAACAACTGCCTTCTTACTTGGCCTCTGGATGTTCTGATAATCTTCTAGCTGTCTCAGGACTTCAAGCAAAATCATCTGATTTGTTGGATAGATAGGCAACTTGTAAAGATTTCCAGTGAATCCCTAGATCCTAAAATACGTAAACTTGGGAAACTGGATAAACCAGGATCCATATCTACTGATCAAGCTCTTGGCTTCATGACTCAGCCTCTGGTGCGTTCCTCCTTGAAGTATTCTTGTGATATACATTAGAAAAGCATCATGCACCCACCTGAAATGAGATTTATCCTTGAGTTGAAGTTGCTGGTAGCAGTCATAAGACTTGAGTTCATTCTCCCCATTGCCAACTTTGCCTTTGCAAATCAGTCCTAAGTATCTGTGTGTTTTGGCCAACAAATAGACAATGTACGAGCTCATATGAAAAGACTTGGTCTTTTCCAAATTGGTCAGCTGCTCGTGAAGACTGTCGCTTATCATTTGGGAGCAGTTGAACATCTTCACGCCGGAAGTGATTTCATCTATAAAATAATACATCCACGTCTCAAAATATGCACCTTGCGGATTGCTGGCTATCCTATTCAACATTAGAATGATATCTCCATAATCCTCTTTAAAATCTGTCCG
>VDFB02107297.1:0-15034 GCA_007258455.2 Sequoia sempervirens | reverse complement strand
AGACATTAGTGATACGTGGAGGGGATGAATTTCAAAGCGTGGATCCAAGGTCGAACAAGTAAAATCTTGTATGGGAGTTCTAGATCTAGGACTTGACAAGTGGTGTCCACAATGACTGATCTAATTCAAATTGGAAGTGTAATTATTCCCTGAGAGGAGCGTTCTTCATCATCATATTCCTTGATAACAATGCTTCTTGTGGTGTCTACACAAGCATCAGAAAATCCTAGTGCCTTAACTAGTTTTAAGGAGCATATATTCAGTCCTGCTCCGCCATCTACTAAGACTCATCTAACCTTATGCTTATGGATAAATACTTCAATGTGAAGAGCATCATTATGATTGGATTTGGATGCTAAGTAGCCTTGGTTTGAAAAAGTTATATGGTGGGGAGCAGTAAGATATCCCACTATGGCCTTGAATTGGCTAACATCAATATCTTGGGGAATGAAAGACTCTTGCAATGTCTTGTCTAGGATAGCCTTATGTGTGGGGGAGATGCATAACAACTCAAGGATAGATATTTGTGCAGGTGTCTTCTTGAGTTGGTCAATAAGGTCAAAATGTCCTTTAGATTGGGATTTCTTGGCTAGTGGAGGAGATTGCGACTGTTGGGTAGATGGGCCAACTATTGTTATCTTTGGTTGTCAAGGAAGAGGAGGGCCTGCTATGGTGACCTTGCCCCCATGAGTAGTGGCATTGCATTCAAGGGCCTTTCTGACAATAACAATGTTGACGTGTTCATCAGTCATTCTAATATGATTTATGATAGGTCCATTGGAATAATCATATGCAATGTAGTTGGCTCAGTTATTGTTATTGGCTTTTGACGTAGAAGGATTACTAGAACCATGGTCCTGCAGTGGGTTCTTGTGTATGGTATGATCCAAATTGGATACAAATTGTGATCCACCTACCTCAATGGTATGATTTTAAATAAGGCCTTGCACCAGATTTTTCAGTTGTCTATAAGAGGAGGTTTTATGTCCTTTTGCATGATGAAAATCACAAAATGCATTGTCATCCCACCAGGATGGTTTAAATGTCCCTGGATCATATGCTTTTGGGTTCGCAAGTGTGATGACACCATTTTGAAGTAATTTATTGAGGACGTCTTCAATGGGCTCACCCAAGGGGGTGCATGTGCAACTCCTGGGGAACTGTTTGGGTTGTCAAGGCTTCCCTTGATTTTGGTTATTATAATTGCCTTGGTTGCTTTGATTTGTTTTCACAACATTAGCAACAACTGTCTGAGTGGTCATTTATGTATTTTGTGGTTGATCCCCTCTAAGGGTGAGTACGAGACCCAAAGCATTGACAACCTTAGCATCTACCACACCATCTTTGGTAACATGTTTGTTCTTAACCTTGTATTTATTTTTGTCGGCAAGGGGACTTGTGTTTGTGTTTTTAGGACCATATTTTAATTTTCCTTCAGCAATAAGTTCTTTCTCAAGTTGAATGCCTTTTTCTACTAGGTCTACAAAGGTTGTGCAACAGTGAACTCACAAGCCATTTTTCAATGGGCCAAGGAGTGTTTGTATGAACATGTCAACTTTCTCTTTTTCAGGTATGTCTATGTGACAATGACTTGCAAGGCCTCTCCATCTTTGGAAGAATGGCATGAAGGTCTCACTTGCATCTTCTTGCATGAGTGTGCATAGATTGGTGATAGATGTGTCTGTGTCAATGTTATAGGTATAATTTTGTACGATTTTTTTTGCAAGTTCATTCCATGAATTTATTCCCTTTTGCAAAGAGTAAAACCATTCTAATGTTGGGCCTACAAGACTATTAGGGAATAGTCTCATTAAGTATGTGTGTTCGTAATCAATATCCACACAACTTGTAGTGAATTTTCCAAGATGCTTAAGTGGATTTGTTTTTCCCTTATATTTGGTGAAATTTGGTTTCACATACCCAGGAGGAAATTGTGGCATGTTCAAAGTTGTGTCATAAGGATATGGACATAAGTCATATGACATTGGTGTCTTTTTGTTGGATGATTCCATGTTTTCTATCTTTTTCTCAAGATTTTCCACTATGGTTGTCAAGGCAACAATTATGGGATTATTGGTTGCATTGCACATGGGAGTGATGGGTATCCCATGGGCCCCAATTGATTTTGATAGAATGTTCGAGTTTGGTTGTGACATGTATTGTTGTGAGATGTATGATATGTTTTGGTTGGGAAATTGTTGGTATTGCCAATTGTTATGAGGATTGTGTTGTTGCATGTGAATATGTGATGAATACGTGGGGATATGTGACCTTGCCATATTTGTCGATATTTGAGGAATTTGTTGTCCTTGACTCATTTGGTTCCCAAAGGTGTTCATGTGTTGTGTAATTTGATTGCCTTGTCCATATTGTGAGAATTGTTCATGTGGAATGTTGGCATTATGTCCTTGGAACTATCCATGTGGGTTGGTATTTTGTCCCTGTCCATGGGGGATGTTGGTATTTTGTCCTTGAAAGGCATTGATGTTCAATTTTGATGATGTGTTAATGTTTGGTTAAGGGCCTCTAATAAAAATGTATCATTTGTTTCCTCCATAGGGGTTAAATGAGGTTCCACCATAAGGATTTGATGAGGATGCCCCCATGGTCATAGATGCAGTCCCAAACATAGGATTTGAGGAGTTTTCCCCCGTTGATGTAGACCCAAAGGTAGCCCCAATTTTTTGTGAAGATGAAGTTGACATTGTGGGCATGGATTGTGATACTGCTTGTGACATAGTCAACGTTCCTCCAATAAATGTTGCATTAATGGAGTTGGAGGTGTTTTGAATCATGGTGCCACTTGATGTAACATTGATGGTGTTAGTGGAAATTTGTGTGGTGACAACAATGTTATTGTTGGAGGATATATTTGTGTCTTGTTAAGGTTTCAAATTTTGTGTTGTGTTATCAAGAGAAGCAGGTCTTATGGTATTGATGTCAAAGCCTCTTGGTAGTCTTGCCCCTTGGTCTAAAAGCACAACAAGGTATCTTTTAGCATCGTTCAAGACCAAGTCTTCTATAAATGAAGCTATGTCAGGATCTTGGGCAGCCACCACTAAGTCTTCAGTTATAACTTGTCCATTTTGGTCTCTTTGTATGAATGGTTCAAGTGGATTTTGAGAGTATATTGACATGTTCATGGAAGATTGTGTGTTCATGTTGCTAAAAGGATCGGAAAAAGTCCAATTTTGGTTCATGTCATGGGTGTTGGTGTTGATGTTGGTGTTAGGGTCTTGTCCAAAGTTTTCCATTTGTCTTTTCTTTCTTTGAAGTCTAGTTTCCACCATAAAAGGGAATTGTGCAAATGATGATGACAATAACGACAACTATATGCAAGGATGACACTAATATATAATTTTTTATATTTTTGTGATAAAGGATGACAATACAAGGTGATAATGACAACTAAGGAGGGGATTATTCTATGTTTTTTTCTTTTTGTGATAAAGGATGAAAATGCAAGGTGATAATGACAACTAAGGAAATGACCAGGTTGCTAAGGAAAGATGCAAAAAGCCAAGGTGACAATGTTGACCAAGGAAATGACTTAATGCAAGGTCTAGGTGCAAGATGAGAGCTAGGATGATAATGTTGACTAAAAAGGTGACTAATGCAAGGTCTAGGTGCAAAATAATGATTATGATGGACAATATTTTTGGATTTTTTTTTTGGAAGAAAATATGCAAAGTATGGACTAAGATGAATGAAGTTTGGAGAAAGGGGTGACTTAAGCCATATCTTGTCTCAATTTTGGTTATCAAAGGACTTGATGAGGGGACTAAGTGACAAGGCCAAAATGACTAGTAAGTTTTCCCAACTAGACTGTTGAGTTGGAAATTCTCACAAAAAGGACAACAACTAAAAAGGAGGAATGATGACCAAGTACCAAGATAATCTACTCTTGAAGGCAATGATTTTGCAAAGTATGATGAGGTTAGCCTAATACAAAGTATGCAAAGATGAAACCCTAAGGACAAGTCTATGATGAAAAATGATGATTATGAAGCTTAATGAATGCAACTAAAGTTTGGAGAAGGAAGCCTATGGTCAAAATGAAAGCTAGTGGATGAATGATGAAAAATTTGAGCAATTTCAATTCTAGTTTTTGACAGAGACTTCTGGAAAAGATATTTGATAGCAAGCTAAAATTGTTTGGACTCGAAGTATGATTTGTGATAGGGTTTTTGTTTCTACCAGGAAAATGTGTCGTTCCAGGTAGCGAATGTGTTTCGATATGGAAAATGCATTGCAATTTCAACAAATGTGACTCTACAGGTGGCAAATGCGGCTTAGTATTGTGAATGTGGCTTTCTGAGTAGAAAATGTGGTGCAAGATAGGAAAATGCAGTGTTCAGGGTAGAAAATGCATTTTATCAGAGCAGATGTGTTGCATAGACTGTCAAATGTGACACGTAACAATGAATGCATTTTAGCAGATACATTGTAGAATGCAAAAATCTATTTTTTTGATGTTTTGGTCAAAAATTTGAATTGTTTGAAATTGACTGTTTGTTTCTAGAATTGTGAGTGTTGTTTTTTTTGTTTCAGTATCCAAAAAACACTTGGCAAGCACAATATCTTGAATGTGTAATCAAGCACATAGAAGACAATCACAATCCTATGGTTAGGCCAGGACAATATCTGCTAGATTCCACATGGGTTTCCCCAACCACATATCCTTAGTGTGTGAATCTAGAAGCTTGGCTACATGAGCTCCCCCTTACAGTGCACTCACTTCTTAGGCCAACGAAGCTTCCAACCCCCATAAATCTCCCATGGAAGGCTGATCACCTCTACTAAAGACTACAAATATGTGGATGCCTTTACAATGACCATTGTTGCACTAGTAGATAGAGGGTTTTTGGCTACTACATAAAAGTATTTAGTTTAGGACCCCCATTCGAGTGGCCATACATGGGGCAAGAGATTAAGCTCTGTTTAGGAGGCACTCCAGCCTAAAGAGGTCAATAGGGTTTTGGGGAGTACTACTTTGTCCGTATGACACATCCACACTCGTAATCCTAGGCTTTCCATTAGGATTCACATTTATATACCAGTCGGGGGTAGCTCGGCCATAGAGCTCTGTTGATGGTCTAAGTTTCCTTAGGGTGAGTAATTTTTCCCACCAAGGAAGGCCCAAGTTCTAGAGTCAATAACAATTTCTCTTACACCTAGGATCGCACAAGTGCGCAAGGGGAGAGGATACTTCGATTATTGAATCGTAAGGGTTACATAAAAAAAAGGTGGGTCTAGTTTTTTTATCACCTAGTTTGCATAAGGTGAGAGCATAATCACCTACCACCTTTTAGCACAATAAGATAGAATCAAACACATGTTCATTGTAGTGCACCAATTGAAGTGTTTTCTAAACTAGAAATCACAAATACAATGTTTGAAAAGTAGAATCTTGGACGATCAAATCTACAAAACCACAAGTTAGTAGTTGCACAAGTATGTCTTAGACCCACAAATGCCTTAATGCCACATGCTACAACAACCCATTAGCAACTAGGAAACCCTAGACTAACAAGATACAAAGGAACTGATAGATTGCCAAAAAGGAAAATATAAAAATTTGGAAACCCTCAATACGTAAATTTACCAAGAAAATGTGGGTTAAAATAGGAGTGAATGTGTCGCCTATCATCTCGAGTGCATCTTGGTCTATTCCATTAGAAATTGTTAGCCGAATCGTATCAACTTGCAAAAAATGCATTACACCGCTAACGTCCGCTACCCGCCCACCGTTTCGCATCCTGAACGACCTTCGTTCAACGGCCCAGTCACGGTCGTTACCGGTAAGTGTTCGAACCAACGCGTCGCCCTGCATCCGGCACCCAGCCATATCCACATAACAAACGTTAACCAAAACGTCAGGTTCACCAATGTAACTTAGGGAAAATTCAGGTTAGTAAAGCAACTAATTAAACCAAAAACCCAAAGTAATGAAGTACATAGGAGTAAAACATGAAAATCAAGGAAAGATGTTACCATTATCTTCAATCTCCATGATTCACCTACATTACACCTTCTAGCTTGTTGTAAAATAATGATTTTTCCCTCAGATTTTGAATGAGCAACTATGACTATGACAAGCCCTACACAAGTGTTGAAGGATTTATCTAAATGACCTCACAATATGCCAAACAAACTATGATGTAAGAAAAAAAGTAGCCTAAAATGACACAATAGCAAGAGCACCAGATGACAAAATAATAGCATGAGGTGTCAAAATGAGAACAAAATTGTCATTTTATAGAAAATGCAATTTTGGATGAATGGCCAAGATTAAAAGTTGACAAGTGCCCTCGAATCAATGGACAAGATTCAATTTGACAACCCACAATTAGGGTTAGGGAAACATTAGGTCAAATGAGAAATGAGTGGACAAGATTGATTTTTATAAAATCAAATCAAGGGTTGACAATGCATGTGACAAGAGATAAGATTGGCATAGAAAAAGAGG
Organism: Sequoia sempervirens; assembly: GCA_007258455.2. Taxonomy (NCBI): domain Eukaryota; kingdom Viridiplantae; phylum Streptophyta; class Pinopsida; order Cupressales; family Cupressaceae; genus Sequoia; species Sequoia sempervirens. Next base: position 8,565 of record VDFB02107297.1, on the reverse strand, counting down.
TGGCTGAAAAATCAAATAATAATAACAGTTATTTGATTTTTGGAGGAAAAAAGACTATTTGAATTAAAAATCAATTTAATTCAAAAGAGGGAAATCATGTGATAGCAAATAATAAATGCCAATTATTTACCAAAAAAAAAGAGGGAAATTAGAAGTGGGACCATTTTAAATAAATAATTTTATTTAAAATAGTAGAAGTGACAAGGTGGCAATAATTAAATAAATTAAAGAATTTATTTACTTATAAGGAGACTGTTAAGAATTAATGACGTATTTAAATAAATAAATAAGATTTATTAATTTAAAAAATCAAGAAGAATTAGTGGACAAAGATAATTAAATAAATTAAGAAACTTATTTAATTATAGAGGGACTTTAGACAATTAATGATGTATTTAAATAAATAAATAATTAAAGTTATTTAATTAATTGTTGAAAGTGGACCAAATAACATAATTAAATATTTTAATTATGTTAGGATGGAAGAAATAGAGCTTGCAAGCCTAAGTCAATTTTTAGTGTCTACTGGTGAATAATACTAGAGGCCTTGACATTACCTAGGTCTCTAGATACTTATAAGTTACATTGCACCAAGGCAGTATTGTAAGAGCCCTAAGAGAGAAAAGATTCTAAATTTTTTTCTACCTATTCTCTCAATTCATAACACCTAGGATTGTCTCATTTACAACTACAAGTTATTTCTAAGTCCCTTTATAGTACCTTATCTCAAAATTTTCAAAGTTTTAAGCCATTTGACCATACTAATGATGAATGCATTATTGTAAAAGACCTCATATGAGAGTATTGTAAAAGGGCCAAAAGAAATATTTTTTATTTCACAACTCATTAGATTAAATTGACTATGCTTCTACATAAGGGTGCATGGGTGAACTCTATTTGAGGAATAGGTTCATTCCCTAGGTCTCATTATCCTTCTACGATACATTGCACCATGAAGCTTGAGAGGATAAAAATAAACCCTTGATGCTACTCACTGCAGTGTTCTTTAATCAGCTCAATAACTAGGAACATGAATTCCTCTACTTAGGGATTGAACATCACAATTGGAAGTCATGACCTACTAAAGAACCTTATTTAATTATCAACCCAGGGACGTAAACTTGAAATGGGACAGCACAAGATATGCACTAATCACCCTTCTAGACATGCATGATTCCTAAAATGCCTTATACTGGAATTTAAGTACTGAAAACAACTTTACTGTTTAACTTTGCTTGGAAATGAAAAACTTGAAAGATAACCTATTCTGCTCCTAGTGGCTGCAGGAATAGTTGACAGCTCTATGTTTCTGCCAGCTGCAGGAACAGTCACATTAACTTCTATGAAGGGAAATGCAGCTATTCTAACTTGCAGAATAAAAGTATGGACAGTTCCCTAAGTGGGCCCCCTTAGGTAGTGCCAAAAGTAGACAACAGATTAGGTGAAAAACTTCATAAGCTTTATTGATTCAATGCAAACAAGTATATGGCACAATCTCTTGGCTAAATTTCTAAAACTGAAAGTGTGTTATAATAGCAATTTTTTTCAGCCCCTTCTCTGAAGGAGAATGGGCTATTTATTGAAAACTGATCCTAACTACTAACCAACCTTCCCTTATAAAACGGGAGGCATTTATTACATTTAACCAACTTAAGTAAAGAGGTGAATGACAATGTAAGAACTAAGTCAAATTGGTTTAGCAATCTTAAAGCGCCATCATCCTGGATTCATGCACCACCAAGATGCCTGGCCTAGATTTCTAGAACACTCTCCCTGCATGGCGGATGAGTTGAATCTATCTCCTCATCTTTTGTTGTTGAACCAGTCTTTATGGATTTGGTCTTCAATTCTTCAAGTGGAAATTGAATTCCCTTCCTTCAATCGTGGTACCTGCAAAATATCTCGCCATCTTTTCCTGAGGAAGAAGGTTAGCTCAACATGTTCATCCTTTAAGACAATCCATTACTTTATTCATTCATTCATTAAGTATTAAACTAAGGCAAACATTGTTTCAGATATGGCTGCAGGAAGTTTTGGTAGTAGAGGATGCAGGAAGGTTTATGATCACAAAAAGCCATAAAGTATTTATCAGACTAAAAAAAAACATTAAAGGTAATAATCATGGGACTTCTTATCACAATATACTCATCATATTTAAGTCATAAAAAGGTCTATATCCTATCCCATAAACAGACTAAATGTTTTTTTTAGCATAATAAAAACAACAAAGTATTTATAAAAGTATGATCAAAATGTGCCAAAGACTTGGCTCATCACTCCCCTCAACCAACTACTTGTTGGAACCTTTAGCAAGTCTAGCATTCCTTCTTCTAGAAAACTCTCTCAGATCTACACTCAGTTTTTGTCCACATTCACCATTCTAGAAACTCTAGAAGTGAGCGCATTGCCTCCAGCCTTTGCCATCTATTATCTTCAGAACTTCTATTATAAGTGTTGTTATCCCCCTATATAGCCAATAATGGCCATAGGAGAATAGGCGGCTGCATAACCAAGGGCAACCAATTCTCCTTCTTTGTTTTGGCATTCCTCATGTACCTCTCTGCCCTTCTGGTTGCTGCATACAAGGTATTGGGAGTATGTGGTTCTACTTTCTTTAATTGAAATGAAAGATGCTCCCATCTGTTCTGAATGTGCAGGGTTGCAACATTAAAATCATTGTTTATAATTTGGGAGTATTGAGAAAATACCTCTTGTCTTAGAGGCTCAATCAGTGGCCTGGCTCTTTCATCTCTCCACAATTTCTTCCAATCAAAGTAAATACCCATTCCATTTCTAGATTCATTTCTTACAGACAATGGCATATTTACTTCATCATGCATATGGCTATCAAATTGTTCTCCTCTGCTTATTTCATTGGTGATCCAGGAGATTAGAGCGCTGATATGAATATCACCGACATAACATAAGGGATTCCATTCCTTATCCTGGGATACAGCCAAATTGTGCAGATAAAATTCACACAGGAGGTTCCTAATGTGCAGAGGTGAATACCTGTATGCTTCATAAAATTCCTCAGAGGTATCCAAAGAAGGATTCTTGCCTTTCTAGACTCTAATTAGTTGGAATTTCAAATACAACTCCTTGAGATACATTGCATAGACAGGTGAAGGTACATGACATTGCATCAGTTGTGGAACTAGTTCTACCAACTGGTTGAGAGTGTCATTCAAGTTAGCAATTTCTAGATTCTTGTTCTGGATTACCCTGTGTAGTCTCTCAATTTCAAGTGCAAAATCAGTCTGTTGTTGCTGAATTTCTTGAAAACATGTCATTCCTGTAGCAAAGTTTGTGACATGGAGTGGTGGTCTATGATTATAGCACACCGTAGGTGTCTCCTGTACTTCTTCAAACACATCTACCTTACCTTGCTCTTCTTCTGACAGAAACACAACCGGCTCTTCCTCCTCATCACATTCCATATCTTCCTATAGTTGCTCTGCAATGGCAGCCAACTTATTCAGGCCAGCCCCTTCAGGTGTACTCACAACCTCCTCGATAATAGGTTCTTCTTCTCTTAGTTTAGGACTAGAAGGATCTGAAGGCGGTGTGGCAGGAGTAGTATTAAGTGATTGGCGGGCTGCCTGGTTTTGGAGCCTAGAGCTCCTTTTTATGGAAGTAGGAACTGTTTTATGCTTTTTGGAAGGTTTTGCTACAAAAACAGAGAAGTTTCCCTTTTTCTTTCTTTTTACAGGCTCAGGGGTTGCTACAACAAGTGACTTTCCTTTCCTATCCTTGGGAGACGGCTCATGAATTTTGATAGGACCTTGTGTCGACTACTTGGGAGTTCTTTCAGAAAGAGGAACATCATCTTGTGAACCGGATGATTCCTAAGGAGAGGACATAGCAGCAAAGGTTTGGCCTACGGACTGGGAGGTTCATTGCTTAAAGGTAAGAGGTTCACCCCTAGGTCTTGCATTTTGAATTTTAGGGTTGAATTGGACCGTGAATTCCTCCCAAGTCATTCCTGATGCATCTTGAATGAATTTTTCAACAATTAATTTAATAAGGCAGTGGTGAGATACAGAGTTAACCCTACCCTTTTTAAATTCAGTAGCACTGTTGGATAGCAAATTGTAAAGAAAGTCGAGAATATTCATCAACAATCCATGGCGTAAATGAGACAAAAGTTTGAAGTGATGAGAATGCAGGACTGAAAACCTACCTTCACAGGTTATGTATTTGATGATATACCCTGCCCGTGACACCCAGTCCTGCGGTAGACTCATTCTTTGTGCACCTTGCTTGTCTACCCGTAGAGGAGGGTCATTTGGCCGAGTGAACTCAGCCCTGGCGCTTCTTGCATCTCTTCCTCTGGGAAATGGTTCTCTGACTTGAGGTAATCCCGTTACCTCAGCAATTCTATCAATTGATGCATTGACTATTATGCCTCTAGCTTTTGCTTCCCCATCATGAAATGTCCTTGTGAATTCCTCTGCAATGTCTGTATTAAAAGTTCTGAGCTTCAGGAAGTAATTGAGCCACCCATATTGTTTGAATAGTGGCACATGCAGCACATCCTGCAATAGGATGCTATGGTCTATAGGCTCATGCCGAATCGACTGACCTCCCATTTCCTTGGTGTTTTGTAATTAAATGCGTTAAGCAATGCTCACCTGTATTTTACAACTGAACTTCCTATAACCCAATTAATGAACCCTTCTACAATTCTATAGCACTCTGCCCCTCCCCTCAACTGAAACTTTTGAACCTCTTTTCAAAAGTGACAAAAAAATAGGGAAAACAATGTGATCATGCAATCTTTTTTAGGGAGAGAGTAATCATGGATAATCTTTTTTAGGTTCATTATTGCAGGAAGGAAAGATTGCTTGATTATTAATTACAGGTTTCATATATTGAGGGTTCTTGACAACTGACGAGACAAGCTTATGGCTGCGATAATAAGGACATGGTGAAGTAATATCATAGAAAAACATGCTCAATCGTGCGAATGAGCAGAAGGAAATGGCAACCATATAGGAAATTGTTCACGCTAATTAATACTAAATTAAATGCAATAAATAAAGTAACTGAAGCAATCTTAAAGTGAAGTGGAGCGTACCTGGAGAGAATCGTCATAATTATCTGATGTGACCTCCTTCTTCATTGCAATACATGACACGGAGAAACGTGGATGATATGGGAAATGACAGGTGGATGATGTGGAAGAGAGAGAGTGAGTACAGATTGTGGATGAAGTGAATGAATGGAATGGGGATCTTATTAGATAACCCCTTTATTATGATTTGGTATGCACTTTTATGCATGGCTTGGAAATTTGAGCCTAAGCTCAATTCCTTTGGCTGCAGGATCACTGCTATCCTGCTCAATTTCGAACTATCTCAGAAATGTTTCCTTGTCAATGGGTTTAGAATAGAGCTTTAGGGTTTTAATTAAATGCATTAGAAATGGTCACCTAGTTTTTCAAAGCCCCGAACTTCTTTGTAACCCAATTAATGAACCCTTCTGCAATTCCACAGCACTTTGCCCCTCCCCTCAACCGAAACTTTTGAACCTCTTTTCAAAAGTGATAGAAAAATAGGGAAAACAATGTGATCATGCAATCATTTTTTAGGGAGAGAGTAATCATGGATAATCAGAATACATTTAGGTTCATTATTGTAGGAAGGAAAGACTATTTGATTATTAATTACATGTTTCATATATTGAGGGTTCTTGACAACTGATGGGACAAGCTTATGGTGGTGATAATAAGGATGTGGCGAAGTAATATCATAGAAAAAACATGCTCAATCGTGTGAATGATCCAAAGGAAATGGAAACCATATAGGAAATTATTCGCGCTAATTAATACTAGATTAAATGCAATAAATAAAGTAACTAAAGAAATCTTAAAGTGAAGTGGAGCGTACCTGGAGAGAACTGTCGTAATTATCTGATGTGGCCTCCTTCATTGCAATACGTGACACGGAGAAACGTGGATGATATGGGAAATGACAGGTGGATGATGTGGAAGAGAGAGAGTGAGTACAGATTGTGGATGAAGTGAATGAATGGAATGGGGATCTTATTAGATAACCCCTTTATTATGATTTGGTATGCACTTTTATGCATGGCTTGGGAATTTGAGCCTAGGCTCAATTCCTTTGGCTGCAGGATCACTGCTATCCTGCTCAATTTCGAACTATCTCAGAAATGTTTCCTTGTCAATGGGTTTAGAATAGAGCTTTAGGTGATGCCCATTGACTAGTAGCTTGAATCGGACCTCATCAATGGTCCTTAATTGAACAACACCATTGGTGAATACCTCCTCTATCACATATGGACCCAACCATCTGGTTTGTAGTTTTCCTGGACTGTCCTTATATCGTGAGTCATAAAGCAGAGCCCAATCTCCTGCTTTGAATTTATTTTCCTTAATGTATTTATCATGCCACCTTATTCTCTAATTTTGTATCATCTCAGTGTGCTGCAGGGCATTCTTTCAGAGCTCATCCAGAGCATTGAGTTGCATGACTCTGTCCTTTTGTGCATTTGTTAAATCCATGTCCATCTCTAATGTTGTTCTTAAAGTCTTATGTTCAAATTATATTGGCATCACAGTTGTTTTACCATACACCATTTCAAAAGGTGTATATCCTATAGCAGTTTTCCAAGTAGTACGGTAGGCCCATATAGCTTCTGGTAACCTTGTGGCCCAGTCCTTCCTATGCAAATCTAAAGTTTTAGTCAAAATGGCCTCTATGTCTCTATTGGTGACCTCAACCTGGCCATTGGTGTGGGGGTGATAAGGAGTTGATTTCCTATGCCGTATATTGTATTCATTTTACTAAAGAATTTGTGATAGAGATGTGAAGTGGTGCTCCTTGATCGTCACTGTTCCCTAGGGACACCAAACTTGTTGAATATTTCCTCATAGAATTGACTACTATTATCCCTAGCATGATTCATAGGGGACATACTCTACCCATTTTGTCACATAATCATTGCATACAAGGATGTAGGACTTACCATTGGAAGGGATGGTCCTACAAAATCTAGTCCCCATTTATCCGAAGGGTGTAGCGACAACTTGTGGAAATAAGGAGCATATCATCGGTCGGTGGTCTTCCCATCCTTTGGCATTTGTCACATCTCCTGGTATATTTGGCTGCATCTCTATGCAGAGTTGGCCAATAGTAGCTAGTATTTAAAATTTTCATTGCTATTCTTTTGGCAGCAAAATGTCCACCGCACGACTCATCATGGCTTGCATGCAGTATATCATAAGTGTCCTCCTCTTGTACACATCTCCTCATAACTTGATCTGGCCCTGTATAAAACATACAATCTACAATCCAAGAAAATTTAAAGCTTTTCTCTACTGATAATCTTTTTCCTTAGGAGAGAATTGAGGAGGAGTTCTTCCTATTTCCAGATAATTTGCTATATTAGCATACCATGGATGAATAACCTTGATTGCAAATAGGTGCTCATCAGGAAAGGAATCTTCAATAAGTGTAGAGTCATCTTGCCTTTGAATTCTAGAAAGGAAATCAGCAACTACATTGGCTTTACCTAGCTTGTCCACAATTGTAATGTCAAATTCCTGCATCAGCAATAACCATCTTGCCAGTCTCTCGGCTATTGAGCTTTTGTTCATGAGATACTAGATTGTTGCATGATCAGTGTGGAAAAATATCTGATAACCGGTGATGTAATGCCTAAATTTCTTGAGGGCATAGATGATTGCCAACATTTCTTTTTACGTAGCGATCTTAGTTTAATTGACCCACGTTTTGCTTATGTAGTAGAGTGCATGTTGTTGAACCACCCTTCTACCTAACATAACCCGATGGCATAATTCAATGCATCAGTATGAATATGAAATGGAAGTGACCAATCAGGTCCTTTCAGAATAGGTGCCTGTGTAAGGGCGACTTTCAAGTCAAGAAATGCTTTTTCACATTCCTCTGTCCAAGAAAAATCTACATCTTTCTTCAACAGACTGTATAAGGGGCCTATTGTTTGGCTGAAGTCCTTGATGAATCTTTTGTAGTATCTAGCATGGCCTAGAAAGCTCCTTACTTCTTTCTGCTTGGCAGGAAATGGTAGATTAGAGATGACCTCAATCTTAGCAGGATCAACCTGTATTCCTGCAGCAAAAATATAGTGACCAAGCACTATTCCCTCCTACATCATCATGAAGCACTTTTGACTATTCAGCCATAGGTTGTGATCTTCACATCTTTGTAGTACTTTCTTCAAGTTGGCTTGAGCTTCCTCAAATGTTGTACCATAAGCAGTAAAGTCATCCATGTATATTTCCATGCAAGCATATGAGATGTCTAAGAAGATACTTATGACTGCCCTCTGGAAAGTTGTAGGTGCATTACAGAGACCAAAAGGCAAAACTAATAAGGAAAACATTCCCCAAGGGCATATAAAAGTATTCTTTTCTTGATCCTCAGGAGCAATCTTGATTTGATTATACCCATTGAAGCTATCTAAGAATGAGAAGTACTTTTTCCCAGCTAAATTATCTAGAACTTGATCAATGAATGGAAGAGGAAAGTAATCTTTATTTGTTGCCAAGTTGAGCTCTCT